>JAOTQJ010082967.1:9190-46308 GCA_025642045.1 Solanum sejunctum
TTTCTCTCTAAACAAGAATGTGAAGTCGGATTTGCAAAATTTTGCACAAATTTTGTGATATTGAAAAAAATATATCATCAGGACTTTTCGAGCTACGTGGAGGCATGTTTAAATATACCTAATTTTAGATATAAGGAAATTATAATTATGGAGGCATTCCTAGGAAAGTGTGGGGCATTTCATTCTCAAATTAATAAACTAAGTTCATGCTCATGGACTATACCTAATTGTAGTCGGTAGGTGTTTAACCAAAACTTTCTTGGAATTTGAGTTCCTTTTTTTCCCTTCATTTTTACTTTAAAATCTATATCGTTGAACTTATGATTCCTTCCATTATTTGAGTTCTTGATTATTGTTCATGCTTACTTTTCATGTGAACCCTAGTTTAGAAAGTTCAAGGATTTATATTTCCATCTGTATCACATTTTTTCAGTTAAAATAAAAGAATTTCAAAGCTATGGAAAAAGAAAAGCTTTGAGGAAACTAGAGTAGTCCAAGTGCATCATGTGATTTTGAAAAGAGCATGATTATATGTAAAAAAAACAAAGTATATTTGTTCTTTTTTTTTGAAGAAACATTCATTCAATTAAATTCCTTTGTAGTTCTACCCTTACGCATTATTTTTAGAGTTCAAAGTGAGATAAAGTGTTTTACATTTATCACAAAAGATGAGTTTTAAGGAAATATAAGTGGTTCCAATTACATATTTGGTATTGAAAAAACTATGTCTATTCTTAAGAAAGCATTATTAGTTTTAAAGAAAGCATTTTCTAAGGGAAAGAAAGCACTACTTGTATGAGACGTGTTATAAGTTGTGAGAAATAAGTTTTTTTCTCTTTTAAGAGACTAGTTGGAGTAATTACTTCAATCCCAGAAATGATAATGCTTTAAATATTTGAGATGGACATAATAAGTAATTTTGGGAGTACATTTAAACACTAATTTGTGCATAAGTGCAGATAACTTCAACCCCATAAACTACATAACCAGTATAGGATAGGATTGTACCAAGTGTATGTTGACACCCAATTTTTACCCTCCACAGTGTCAAATTAATCATCGAGCTTTGTTGTTACTTTTAATGACTTTTAAACAATTATTAAAAAAAATTAATTACGGGCTCGTGAGGGCCACGCACCCGCTATATCTCTCTTTCCACTTCATCTTATTCCTCCATTTCCCCTTTTCCCTTCAAAAAAATCAAAAAACCCTAAATCCCTCAAACCCCAAGCGCCACACTCCTCCCCCAAATCCCAAGACCCGACAACCTTTAACGTTCTTGTCTCCCTCACGCGTACCCTTTTTTTTCAAATTCAAAATTGACCCATTTCGAACCCTGATCGTCCCCTATTTAATCCCTCTTCATATTCTCTTTGGAAAAGGGGGGAACGAATTCAAGGTGGTGGGAGATAGTCAGCCGTCAATAATAAGAAAAACCCAGAGGGAAAAGGGCGGTCGATGGGAGAAGAGGAACAAATGGTCAGAAAATCACCAAAAAATTCGAGCAAACGTCACTCCTCAGTTATTTGTGAATTTCTTAAAAGCTTTAGTCAAAATCTTGCTTGTTAATATAGAAACCAGGATGTGTAATTTTGGAATTAAATTTTGAACAAGGTTTGGTGGTGTCGAAGCTTCGTCGAGTTTGTCAATGTCTCAGTTCGCTGCCCCCAAAAAGGTAATATCCCAATTTCGCTTTACTTTTGAGTCTTATATATTGTGACTGAATATGATGAGCGAGTTGTATCATAGTATCCTGTTGCGTTTGGTTTGTTGTGATTGAAATTACTCTGATGTGTTGAACGTCGTATTCTGGTTATTAGTCTTTAATACGCTTTCAGGTTCATGCAGTCATGTTACTAGTTACCAGTACTTCATAATGTCTTTTACTATTTTGCATTTCGAAGGCTAAGTGCTTGGCACGAATTCTAAAAAAATTTGATAAAAATGGTTTCAAACCCACAAGTACTTGTGGCCTCCATCTTAGTTTCTGTTTCAGGTTTCCCACCTGATTTGTAGTTGCTTTTAATTGTAATCTGCCTAAAAGTTGTCAAAGTAGTTATATTTTTGTCTTCTTCTAAGAACATGATCTGTTAACATGCTATCCAAATCATTTTGTTCATGCTCTACCTGAAAAATAAATTTAGAGGATTACAGTTTATGATACGAGCCAGAAGTTTGTTTAAAAATGCATGAAGTATGATTGCGTTCCCTGACTTTATTCTTTTGGTTTTGAAATCTATCTCCAAGCTGTTGTGATGCTATACTCATTTGTATCGTGATGTTAGTTTGGCTTTCATCTTCTTACTTCCTGCTATTTTGCTGCTACACATTATGCATTGCCTGTTTGAGTTCACTGGATAAAAGTGTTGGTAGATCTCCTGGCCTCTGCTCATGTTTGTGTTGTATTTAAGAGTTTATATCTTAAATTCTATATTGTGCTTTTAGGCTTTCTTGTTGCTTATCCCTCTCATTTTTTATAAATTTACTTTTGTCCATCCTCAACTCCAGCTTCAGTTTTATTGTTTTCAAACATGTTTTCAAACCTATCGAAATCTTAAGTTGTTATTCTACTGCTTATTTCAGTTTTCTGGTACTTGTGTTCCCTTTAATGGTTGATTTTTCTGTTAGGTCTTTTAAAATATTTACTGGTTTCCTAATTATCCGCAAAATTAGGTGGCAACTCAGTTTTTTTTCTGAATTTCGAGAATTGTTTTTTCTCAAATTAGTTGAGTTTGAGTCGATTTTTGAATTTTGAATTATTTTCTTTTCAAAAAAGCCATTTTTCGCGATAACAGTGTACCACTCTTCATATGTCATTGAGATGCCAAAATTTATATGGATCCAACTGTACTTCGTCCTTTACCCGGGCAATGTATGGGATGACTCTTGCAATATGGGCAAAAATATTATATTATCCCGAGGTTCATAGTGATAGTTATTAGTTAGAAAAACTCTCCAAGAAGTAAAGCTTATTATTTTATACGATGAGATGTATTATTTCTTTATTCAAGTGTTTCCTTTTATTATGTTACATATTTAATTGAGTTGAGCTACCTTTCAAAGCTAAGCATTTTAAATATTACATGTTTGCATATTTAGTTGTGTTCATTGATACATTAAACAAGTAATTCTTTTATAATGAGTTTCATTTGTGAGCATGTTTAAAGCATATGATTTACATGCATGATATGTTTTCATGATTTGAGCTATCTCAAAATTTAGTTCTAAAATTGAGTATCCTATCCTTAGTACACTTTGGCCATCTTACATATCATACATTCTATGTACTAACTCCATTTGGCACTACATTATTTTATGATGTAGATTCAGGTACCCATGATAGCAGATATTCAGTAAGATAATCTCTATCAATAGTAGATGAGGCCTCTTTGCATTTAGAAAAGCTTAGATGTCTTTATTTCTTTTGTATTTATTTCAGTTGAGATAGTCGTGTGCCTACCCTGGTACCTAGTTTAGAGTCAGTACTTTAGAAGCTTCAAAGACTAGACAAATAAAGTTCATTTTATTTCCTAGAAGTTGTTTTAAGGCCATGAGTCAAACTTTATGTTATGACCCGGACATTGGGCCTAGGAGTGACATGGAGAATGAAAACCCGAGAGTCACAAAACAACCCTCGTAGCATCCATTCACACATCATTGATTTGGAAGCGCATATAATAGCAAATATATAATTCTAAGGGATGGTAAAATAGGACTCACACTATGGGTACATCATAGGTATGGGGATTTAAATGGATTCACGTAGCACATAGCACAAAGAACTAGGGGTGGGTAGGTATGACTCACTCAATGGGGGTATTTTGAGACTTAGGATCTTTCACATTTCTGCATCAATATATATATACTTATCATCATCTCATAATCAATTTATCATAGCAATATCAAATAGACAACCATAGTCATCAATCCCAAATACAGCACATAACATATATCCATACAAGAGTTTAAAAGATGTCCAATAGTGCCTCTAAATATAAGACAGGACGAGGGTCAAGACATACCCCAGGATCACCCTCAAAGTAAAAAAAAATAAGTAAAAACACCATAGGTAGAGGAATTGCAGTTTGTCTTTAGCAGATTAGACTCATCCCATATGTAAAACTTGAGATCCGAGCTAGATGTCGTATGGTGGATGAACGTACTACTTGGTCCCTAAATGGTTATATCATGTAGGAAAAATTATGTGTTAGTATATTTGAATGTACAAAGTATGAGGGCATGCAATGCATATGACTTCTTAAACCTGTATTTCCATGTTAGATAATAAGGGCACATATATAGAAAGAATCACATAGAAAGAGAGTAGTATATCAATATGCCAAGAAATGCATGATGCGTAAATATCAAAATACTTCATATATATAATGAGTATGGGATAATAATCGATTAGAGACCAAGTGAGCTATGCCTTGGAACCCCGTCGTCTCCCCCACAACGTATAAGAGGTGACCTACATACTTGCCAAAGGTATGTCCTTATTGTACTTTCCCCCTTGGGGAATAAGCACATATCTATGTTAGGCATATAGTTTGAGGATAGGAGTAGGGACCCTTAGGGATAGTCCACGCCGATATCCAATCCATCAGTGCTAGGTCATCATTCCACTAGAATATGTATATGTACATGTTTGTAAAAGAGGCATAAACTTTCAAATCGTTTACATACATTCCTAAGCTTAAAGGCCAAAACACATTCTTCATACTCATGCATAATAGGCTAAAAAGCAAAAATACTCTTCATGAAATACTTTTCATGCATAGGATTAACTCCTCACATTAGTATATATGATCACATTCTTGTCATAACCATAATCTTATCAAAATCTCATACATAAACATCATTGGGTCTTAACCCACTTCATCAACTTCATAAAATTCAATATTCATGAATGCATATGACATGCATGGCGTGAGAATAGCACGGGTAATAGGGATTCAATCTAAAATCAATAATATAGTATAAAATTCAAGTGAAAAGATAATTAAATCCACATTTAAACCACATTATAAATTACACATGCTTAGATCAAATCTTGAAAAGGGATCTGTACATACATTATTTCATAATCTCAATGTAATCCATCATATTATAGCTTAAAATTACTAAGTAAAAGTAACCCACACAATAATTGAATTTAATGAATCATAAAATTGGTAATCCACATTTAAAGTAAGCTAAATTCATGAAAATTGCTTGAAAAGAATTTGGGTCTCCTTGGTTGGAAGGAACCAAGGATAAAAACACACATACCATGACCAATGAAGGAGTTTCAAGAGAAATATGGAGAAAAAATGAGCTTTCCTTGATTTCCAAGATCCTAATCCACAAGAGGTCCTTAAGAGAGGCTTGAGAGAGTTTTCAAATGTGAGGATTGAATTTGAATATTAGAAATAGGGTTTAGGTCATTAGAAAGTCTTTAGGTAACATAGGAAGTCCAAAAAAAACCATTAAAAATAACTATATTTATGAAAATACCATTAATGAAATGAGTTGAGAAATTGCACGTCACTACTTCAAGGGAGGGTATATGGCCCTGTGGCACTACACGAACAGTATACTTACCCATGAACCTATACTTAGAAAAAATTTTCTCAATGATATTTAGAAAAATTTGACGAAATTGATTTCATAGAAGGGCCACATGGGTCGTGTGGTGTCACATGATCCGTGACACTGCCCATGTCACCACTGTTAGAAAACCAAAATCTCCCACAACAAGTTACAAGATGGTGATTTTATTATTAGAAAATGTTTCATTCCAAAAGCCATAAGGGCAGCCTCACGGGCTGTGTGACACCACACGAGCCGTGTGGTGGCCTTGTGACCATACTTTATCCTAAAATTATGGGATTTCAAGCCAACACCACGACATGGCCCACCACACAGTCCGTAAAGTATCATATAGACCGTGCAGATCCAAGTGTGGCATGCCTTAGCCAAAATCACCACCTTCAAGGGCCTAACACAAAACGTGAGGCCAAGGGCCACTTCACTGGAGGCCACTTCACTATGAGGTCTCCTATGAAGTGTCACCTTGGTCCCAAACTTCTCAAAATTGACATTCTCAAGCTCCAACGAAGTCATACAACGTCCGGGTCATTACTCTTTATATATTATTGCATATTGATTTCATTGGTTTAGTTAAAGGAATTGAGTTTTATGAGTATTTCGCCAATCTAATTTATTATGATGTTAGTGTCTTTCACTAAGTAAGTTTTAAACTCCCCTCACGTGCTTCAGAATACCCCTTAATCATAATTTCCTTATATCTCAATCTGTACGTGATTTCAAAAATCTGACTTCATATTCTCTATCAGGGGGGCAAAATTGAGTGGTAATTGGGTATAACCCAAATTCAGAGGACCCATACATTAAAATAATCTTTGCTAATTTTTGAATTCTAATGGTTGTCCGTGCCTTGGTCGCGATGCGCTAGGGGAACAGAGCAGTGTATTTTATACTCAGCGTTTGGTCCGCATCCCGCTAGGGGAGCGAACCAATGTAACCTTTTCCTTGGTTTTTCTAATTTCACCCAAGGGCATTGGGGGTCATAGCCCCATGCCTACTTAAATGTGAATTCACCCATACTTAGCCATTTTTTAACTCTATGACTCATAGAACCCTTTCTCAGAACTCTCTAAGACTCTATCAATTCTGTCATTCAAATCTAAGGATTTCAAGCTCAATTTTGGAACTCAAGGACTCATTTCAAGCTCTAAGTCTACTTCAAGCTCATTTCAACGAATTCAAGGTTCAAGGTATGTGGGTTTCATCCATGGGTCCTTTAACCCATGGAGTCCAACCTTCCCTCTTCATGACAATTGCATGTTTTCAAGTTGTATTATCTATGGGTATCTTTTATTATGAAATATGAACATAATTCATGTTAGGGTTTTATCCAGTATTGATTGATTATGTATGAATATCTATTTTAAATTTACTGCATAAATTGATTATGTCTATTGACACTATGAATGTTTTGAGCTATGAAACTATGAATTATCATGAGCTTTTGTAAAGGATTTTAAGGTACCCGACATGAGGGTTTTAGTACATGTTGGTGGGTTGAGTTCCATTAAGTTTATTCATCTTATTTCACTCTTGAATAGCATGATTTTGAACAAGTATCATGAACAAATCATGTGTTTGATAGATGACATGATAAGAATTCTCAAATTATTTATAATTTATTACATGATTTACAAGTCAAGTGACTATATGATGATTCAGTGATGATTCAATTATGTATTGAATTCATGAAAAGTATCTATGATATTACAAGTATCTTGTTGAGCCCTATTTCAAGATTTTACCTCTTGTGAGCCATTTCATATTAAAACAAGAGTTCATGTACGATTATAATCTATTCTCATATTTAAGTTATGATCACTACTAGAGGTCAAGCATGTTTATGAGCTACTCAAGTCATGTTCTCACAATCTATTTATGTTATGATTAAAGTATGATTATTTCAAGTATTTCGTGGGATTAGACTTCACATCGATAGATTGGTTGTCAGTGTGGACCATCTTTAAGGGTCCATACTCCTTTCCTCAAACTATGTACCCACATAGGATTGTGATTATTACCCTTGCTATTCTAGTGGATCCATCTAGTGCACTTTAGAATAAAATCCTTTTCGAAATGGGTCATGTTCCCATGAGGAGGTTTACTTCATATGAGATTGGTCATGTTCCAGTAAGGTAAAGTATGGTTTACCTTAACAAGTAGACTACCTCTTTTCCGATGAGGGGTATTTATCGATATTCCAAACTGTAGCTCACTTGGTCTTACTCATGTCAGTTAAGGTCTCTTCCCACATAAATATGGTATATTATGCAAGTTGATTGATTTATAAGCATGTCTTATTACAAGCATTGATCATGCTAGCTTTATTGAGATTATATATCTATTGTTTATGGTTATGTATTTTGAATATAATGGCTTATCTCTTTTTTTTATTGCACCACACATACTTAGTACATTCAAACATACTGACTTATACTCTATGCAAACATAATATCATCTTGTAGGAACAAGAGCTCGTATTGATCCTCCTCCTCCACGTGGCTAGTTTGGTTCTCTAAGAAAGGTTTAGTGAGTCCTTAATTATAAGGACAATATCTATTTATTCTATGTTTTGTTGAGACTCCTTCTTATGTTGAAACAGGATATGTGAATGATATGCTAGGAGTCTTGTTTGGGGTCCCTTCGAGTTCTCCATTCGCCATGTCATGTCTAGACCTATGTTTGGGTCATGACAAACTTGGTATCAGAGCACTAGCTTATTAATGGTCTTCAAAAAAACCAACACATCGCTTCAATTAGAGTCTTATTCATGGATTTAAAGTGCGCCATAACTACGAATGAGAGGCTATGAGGTGTTTTAGAAAATGTTTCACTTCTTCATATCTATGTATTGTGGTAGAGCTGAGTACTCTAGGGCTTATTACTAATTTATAGCTATTATGTTTTAGAATATATCTTAAGCTATTCTGAATAGTGGATGGGATGGTAACTATATCTCACTTGAGGGTCAACTTTCCAACAGTGACATGTTGAATGCGGAGGTTCGCAAAGACTATAGCTATTGTCCAAGGTTGTAAACACTCAACTCAATCAATAAGTGGTGCCCCTCGAGACTTCAAGGGATAAGAGGGGGGAAAGAAAGGCTAAGAGAGCCCAAGTTGAATATACTTTATTTTCTATTAGCCTACTGGTGCCCAAGTACAAAAAGAAAAGGATCACTTTTGCCACCTGTCAAGGGTGTGGCAAGAATCATCAAGAAAGGTGTTTGGTGGGCACCAAAGGTTATTTCAAGTGTTGGTCATAAGATGAGAGATTGATCGGTTGTCTCAAGGTAGAGGAGAAGAAGGGCTCAAATTGAAGGTATGCTTCTATATGCTAAGCCCAGTGGCAATGGTGGAGTTAGCCACCCTAAGTGCCCAAAATATGGGAGAAAACATAGTGGTATATGTTGGAGGAACACGGGTGCATGCTTTTTGTATAGAAAGATGGACCACAAGATTGTTGATTGTCCTCATACTCAAAACAAGGGTGGAGATGGTCGTCCTTAAAGACAAAGTGCTAATGTGAGTCAAAGGGCACAAGGTGGTGCCAAGGTATTAATGTTCAAACTTCTCCTTCGTGCCACAAGTGTATAAAGTACCATTCCAAAGATTGTTTGGCCTGCTCGAGTGTATATTTTGAGTGTGGGGCAAAAGATTTCAAGTTGAGACATTGTCCATGGGCTAAAAGAAATTTTAAGAATGTCTATCGATGTTCTTAACCAAACCTATCTAAGGGTCACTATACTTGGCATGGTGCTTCACGGATATGTTAAAGTATTTTTTTATTACGATATCTATGCATTGATGGATTCGAGTGCCACTCTTTCTTTTATTACTTCTTTTATTGCCAAAAAGCTTTATATGAGTCAATAATTGTTGTGTCACCATTATGAAGTATCTATTGCCGTTTATGAGTCCATTGTTGCTATAGAGTCTATAGAAATTATCTTGTGTTCATATTGCATAAGGTCATTCCTTGTGATTTTGTTGAACTAAATATGGTGGATTTTGATATCATTCATGGATGGATTGCCTACATGCATAATATGCTTCCATTGATTGTAGAAACTATAAGGTTAAATTCTAATTTCCTAATGAGCCTATCCTTGAGTAGGAAAATCGTGATGTGGTGGTCAAAGGTAGATTCATTTCTTGTCATAAATACCAAAAGTTGATTTCTAAGGGTTGCCTTTATCATCTTACGAGAGTTAGGGATGTTGAGTCCAAAGTCCTTCCTATTGAGTAGGTACCGGTGTTCAATGCATTTCTTGATGTCTTTCCTAATAAGTTGACAAGTATCCCTCCCAAAAGGGAAATAGACTTTGGTATAGACCTCTTTCCCTATACATAACCCATTTCTATTCCCCTTTATCGTATGGCCCCAGCAAAATTGAATGAGTTGTAGGATCTTGGAGAAGTGTTTCAGAAGGCCTAGTGAGTCACCTTGAGGTGCAGCAATGTTGTTTGTGAAGAAAAAGGATTTGGTTCCCTTAGAATGTGCATTGATTACCGACAACTTAATAAGGTTGCCATAAAGCATAAGTACCCTCTACCAAAGATTGATGACCTTTTTAATCAACTACAATGGGCTAGTTACTTTTCTAAGATTGATCTTCAGTCCAGATGCCACCAAGTGAGAGTGAGGGAGTGTGACATTCCCAAGACGGCTTTTCGTACTAGGTATAGGCATTCTGAATTTGTGGTAATGTCTTTTGGCTTGACTAATGCACTGGCTATATTTATGGTTATCATGAATAGAGTCTTTAAACCCTACCTTGATATGATTATGGTGGTCTTTACTTTTGATATCTTGATTGATTCCCGTAGTGAAGAAGAGCATGTGAACTTTTGGTTGATAAAGGTTCCATTTTTAGGGCATGTGGTATCGGGTTATGGCATTAAGGTGGATCCTAGATGGAAATGATAAAGAATTGGCCTAGACACTTGATTTCGTCAGACATTAGGAGTTTCTTTGGTTTGGTAGGTTATTACTAAAGGTTTGTGAATGGGTTCTCTTCTATTGCTTCCCCTATGACCCAAAATAAGGCAAAATTCATTTGGACCGATGAATGTGAAAAGAGTTTTCAAACTTTGAGAGACAAGCTAATCTCTGCTCCCATCTTAGCTTTGTCGGAAGGGTTGGAAGGGTTTATGGTATATTGTGATACCTCAAGAATTGGTTTGGGATGCATTTTAATGCAAAAGGATAAGGTGATAGCATATTCTTCTAGACAACTTAAGGTGCATGAGCAAAATATCCCACCCATGATCTTGTATTGGTAGTTGTGGTGTTCCCTTTGAAAATTTTGTGTCACTACTTGTATGGGGTTCATGTTGATATGTTCACAGACCACAAGAGTCTCCAATATGTGTTCACATAAAAGTATCTTAACTTTAGACAAAAAAGGTGGTTAGAGCTCCTTAGAGATTATGACATAAGTGTACATTATCATCCCAACAAAGCTAATGTTATGGCTGATGCTCTAAGTAGAGTGTCCATTGGTAGTGTAGCTCATGCTGGTGATGGTGGTAAGGAGGTAGCTAGAGAAGTTCACCAATTGGCTAGGTTGGGGGTTAGGTAGGATGAAGTTGAATATGGTGGTGTAGTGGTTGTTGATGGTTCTAAATCTTTTTTGATTAGGGAAGTAAACTCAAAACAAGATCTTAACCACGTATTGCTAGAGATGAAGGCCTTGGTGAAGGATAGTATAGTGGAGGTTTTCTCCTAAGAGGGAAATGGTGCTCTTAGGTACAAAAGTAGGTTGTGTGTGCCTAATGTTGACAATTTGAGGGAGTTGATTTTTTAAGGAGGCCCATAGTTTATCACATGCTATTCACCGCAGCTCCACAAAGTTGTATGGAGACTTTAGGGAGGTATCTTTGTGAGGGTAATGAGATGGCTTTGATTTGACTGAATTTGGTTATGGAAACTTTGGAGTTGGCTAGGTTGCATATGAATTGGAGTTGACTATGGAAATGCATATGGCTTATTCGGTCTTTCATGTGTTTATGTTGAGGAGATTTGTTAATGAGCTAAGTTCTATAGTGCCCTTACAAGTTGTGGGTATTATGGAGGATAGTTTGATCAATGAGGAGGTCCCGGTGAAAATGTTAGATAGATAGGAGCAATGGTTGAGGAGCAAATATGTAGCATCGGTCAATCTCCTTTGGAGGAATCAACAAAATGCAGTGTCACTAGAGAAGCCAGAACGAGCATGAAGAAGCAATATCCATACTTCTTTCACTCTATTAAATGCATTTATTGCATTCATGTCGGGGTGAAATCTTCAAAATTACTTCTCTTATGCATATCTTGTTGACATTGGGGGATGAATATTCCCAAGGGGAGGTATTGAAACACCCCTCATGTGCTTTAGAATGCCACATAATCATAAATTTCTTATATCTCAAAATCCGTGCGTGATTTTAAAAATCTAACTCACATTCTCGACCAGGGGGCAAAATTGTGTGAGGAATAGATAAAACCCATATTTTAAAGGACTCGTAGCAAAAAATATTTTTTTCTAATTTTTGAATTACAGTGGTTGTCTATACTATGGCTGCGACATGCCAGGGGCGCAGAGATGTGTATTTTGAACTCCGCATCTAGTTCACGTCGCTCCAAGTGCGCAGATAGTGCAATATTTTGCTTGGTTTTCTAAATTCGCCCAAACGGTCATAGCTCCATGCCAACTTAAATGTGAAATCACCCGTAGTTAACAATTCTTCAATTCTATAACTCACAAAACCCTCTCTCAAACCTCTCTAAGACTCAATCAATTCTTTCATTAAAATCTAAGGATTTCAAGCTCAATTTAGGAACTCAAGGACTCATTTCAAGATTTAAGTCTACTTTAAGTTCATTTCAAAGAATTCAAGGTTGGTATTCATCCATAAGTCCTTTGACCCATGGAGCCCAACCTTTCCTTTTCATGAAAATTGAATGTTTTCAAGTTGTATTGCCTATGGGTATCTTTTATTATGAAATATGAACATTAATTATGTTGGGCTTTTATCAAGTATTGATTGATTATGCATGAATATCTATTTTAAGTTTACTCCATGAATTGATTATGTCTATTAAGACTATATATGTTTTGAGCTATGAAACTATGAATTATCATGAGCTTTTGTAATGGATTTCAAGGTAACCTACATGAGGATTGTATTACAAGTTGGTAGGTTGAATTGCATTGAGTTTATTCACCTTATTTCACTCTTGAATTGAATGATTTTGAATAGGTATCATGAACCTACCATGTGTTTGATAAAATGACATGATAAGAATCTCATGCAATTGATGATCTATTACATGATTTACAAGTCAAGTGACTATATGATTATTAAGGGCTTTGAAGCATATAGTGAATTCATGAAGAGTATCTATGATGTTACAAGTACCAAGTTAATCCCTATTCAATATTTTTAAATCTTGTGAGCCATTTCATGTTAAAGCAAGAGTTCATGTATGAGTATAATTAATTCTAATGTTCAAGTTAGGTTCACTACTAGAGGTCAAGCATGTTTATGAGCTACGCAAGTCATGTTCTCAAAAGCTATTCATATTATGATTAAAGTATGATTAATTAAAGTATTCTGTGGGATTAGACTTCGCACCGATGAATTAGATGTCAGCGTGGACTATCTTTAAGGGTCTATACTTCTTTCCTCAAACTATGTTCCAACATAGGATTATGATTATCACCCTTGCTATTCTAGTGGATCCATTTAGTGCACTTTACCATGAAATCCTTTCCAAAATGGGTCATGTTCACGTAAGGAGGGTTAGTTCATACAAAATTGGTCATGTTCACGTAAGGTGAAGTATGGTTTACCCTGGAAAGTAGACCACCTCTTTACCGATAAGGGGTATTTATCAGGATTCTAAGTTGTAGCTCGCTTCGTCTTTCTTATGTCAGTTAAGGCCTCTTCCCACATATGTATGGTATATTGTGTAAGTTGAGTGATTTACAAGCATGTCTTATTATAAGCATTGTTCATGCATGCCATATTGAGATTATGTATCCATTGCTTATGATTATGCATTTTGAATATAGTGGTTTATGTCTTTGTTGAATTGCACCCCATATACTTAGTACATTCAAACGCACTAACGCATACTTTATGCCTACATGTTATCACATGTAGAAGCCGAAGCTCCTATTGGTCATCCTCTTCCATATGGATAGTTTGGTTCTCGAAGAAAGCTTTGGTGAATGCTCAGTTTCAAGGATAATATCTATTTATACCATGTTATGTTGAGACTCGTTATGTTGAATACTTAATATTATGAGGGTGAGCTCGGGAAGTGTCATGGCCACCACTCCATTCTAAGTTAGAGATGTTGTTGGATACCATAATATATTTATGCTATGAGTTTAACTCTTTTATTCTTTTATGATGATCACAGACTTCCCTTAGTCCCGCTTCCCTTTTTAATTATATCACTTGTTGGTGTTTATTTGTCTCCGCAACCAAGGATGTGTGAATGATATGATTTAAGGCTTGTTTGGGGTCCCTTCATGTTCCCTATTCGTTATATCACATCTAGGACCTAGTTTTAGGTTATAACAAAGTTAACTAGGTGAAGTGGTTCACTTAGGACCATAAATGGTTCTTGAGTGTTGTCCACATCGAGGGTGTAGTCTCAAGTAGGGTCTAGGAGTTACATGGCGAATGGGAACCCGAGAGTCCCCTAACAAGCCTCAAAGTATCCACATCCACATCGTCAGTTCGAAAGTGTATAAGAATAGTAAATACATAGTCCTAAGGGATGGGAAAGTAGGACTAACGCTATTGGGATGTCATAGGGAAAGCTATTAACATGGATTCATAAAACACATAAAGACTAAGGGGTAGGTAAGTATAACTCAATCTATGGGGCAATTTGGTACTTTGGATCTTTCATATCATAACATGAAAACACATCATAATACTCATAGAAAATCCATATAATGATATCCAATAGGTAGCTATATTCATAAAGTTAATCCTTGAATACAACACTTAGCATATAAACGTAAAGGAGTAAACAAGATGTCTAACAATGCCTGTAGTCATAAGATAGGACGGGGGCCAATATATGACTCAGGCTCATTCTTAAAGTAAATAACATAAACAAAAGCACCATAGATAGAGTAATGGTGGTTTTTACTTGGAAGATAGGACCTACCAGAACAAAGTATCTCAAGGTCCAAGCTAGCCGGCGTACGATGGATGAAGGTAGTCCTCGGTACCTACATGGTTAGATCATATAGGCAAGAGTATGTGTTAGTACATTTAAATGGACTAAATATGTGGGCATGCATTGTATATGACTTATCAAACCTGCAGTGTTAGATGATTAGGGCATATAATATAGAAAGAGATATATAGAAAGGAAAAAGTAGTATAACAATACACCATGAAATCAATGATGCATGACTTGCCATAGTGCTCATATATAGTGGGGATAGACTATAATCGACAAATCAAACTCATGCAAGCTATGACATGAATTAGTCCGATGTAGACATCCCATCGGTGCAAAAAGATTATTTGCTAAAGGTAATTAATATCACACCTTACAATCTAGTCATTTCGGTGGATGGACACCTTCCTTACGACCTTGTTATTTAAGAAGGATTTGTAATATCATATCAATGTGTAAACATTCCTTAAAACCCAGTCTTTTCGGTAATGGCTACCATATACCTATGATGACACAAAGTTCAAGGAAAGGGAGAGGACCCATAGAGATAGCCCTGATGGCACCAATTCACCGGTGCTAAGTCAAAACATTCCATAAGAATACTTATTCATCTATATACTTTCAAAAGAGGCAATAGTCATTGCAAATCATTTCAATGCATATTTGGCTTAAAAGCCAAACATGCATCATAATCATTCATATTGGGGCTGAAAAGACAAATCATATTTCAATCCATACTTTTCGCCATAGGAATAGTTCATGCACTTAATAATATGGTGTAAGCACCCAATATACTCAAAGAAACAATAATAGTAGACATTTATGTGATCACATTCTTGTCATAGCCATAATTTTATCAAAATCATATACATAAATATAGTTGGGCTTAACCCGCTTCATAATTTTTATAAAATCTAATGCTCATGAGTGCATATGCCATGAATGATGTGAGATTAGCATAGGCAACATAGATTCAATTTAAAATAAACAATATAATAATAAATTCAAGTAAATCCATAAGTAAAATTCAGATTCAAATCATAATATTGAATACCCATGCTTAAATCATACATTAAAGGGATAGTGCATATTCAAATCTGCATAATAATAATGCAATTCAACATATTAGGTCTTAAATCAACTCAAATCATCAATGACACATAACTCATGCTTCAATTGAATTTAATAAACAATAATCTTCAAAACCCACATCTAAAGTAAGCTAAAATTCCGTAAATCAAGTGTAAAAGAGTTTGTGCCTTATTGTTTGAAAGGGACCAAGAATCAATCCCACATACCTTAGCCAATTGAGAAGAATCAAGAAAACAATTAACGAAATAAAGAGTTTTCCCTTGATTTCCAACTTAGTCTTCAAAAGAGTTCTTGAGAGAGTTTTTATGAGAGTTCAATATAATTCTATGTGTAGAAATGAATTTGAATGAGAGAAATAAAGTAGAGGTCATTCGAATTTGTTTAGGTAGTATAGCAAGTCACACAAGACCTTTAGGAGAAATCAAAACTACGAAAATGCCTTTAATGAAATGAGTAGAAAAATGTTGACAAGGTTTCTATGGAGGGGTATACGGCCCTTGATGATGTATAAGGTCCGCATACTTGCTCCGTGAACCAACACTTAGAAAAATTTCGATTAATAAAGGTCTGGGACGGTTATTCCATACATAGAAAAATTCAACTTAAGCACCCATACGGAGGGCTTCACGTTCTGTAACAAGGCTTTTAGACCGTATGCCTCCTCAGTGACACCTCACTTAGAAAAAAATTTCAACAACCATATTCTGTAATGTTGATCTAATACACAGAAAATTTTTAATCCGTCACCTATACGGAAGGGCCTTATAGATCATGAATGGCGACATGATCCATGAGAGGGTCTCTGTGACATGGTCTGGCTCAAAAATATGGATTTTCAAGACCAACACTATCATACGATCCACCATACGGACTGTGAAGCCTCACACAAACCGTGTAGGGTCTATATATGGCATGCCTTAGTCTCAAACTTACACACCAAGGACAATACTTCCCACACAAGGCCAAAGGCCATTTTAATGAGCCTTCACACAATTCGTATAGCCTCACATGGACTATGTAGGCTTTCATGAAGCTTCACCTTGGTCCAAATCTTTCTGAAACCAAATTTCTAAGCTTCATTAAGGTCATACAAAGTTTGTATCCTTACATCATCTAATACTAGGAAATATTCATCCCCGAATGTGCTAGAACAAGGCTTGAAAGGCTTTACTTAAAACATGAAACATCTAAAACACAAGGTACAATTCATACTTCATCATGTAAAAATCATAAAGCCTCTAAAAATAATATCAAAACGTATTTAAATCATTCAAAACATCATAAAAATCATTTTCATGCATATGTATGCGTGTTATGCCATGATACTCAAGAATGAAAGAATTAGGACCACCTGCAATAGAAAGAACCTAATACATTAGGCTTGAGTAAATTAGAAAAGATGGAGATATTGTTTCATCATGTCCAACTCCACCTTCCATGTAACACTCTCTACATTTTGATTTCTCGAAAGCACGTTAACCGAAGACACATCCTTGTTATGCAGCCGCTTCATTTGCCTATCCAAAATCTCAACCAAAATTTCCTCATAAGACAAGTTCTCCTCAACCTCAAAACCTTCCAAAGGCACAATAGCACTAGGATCACCGACCAACTTTATTGACGTAGACACGTGTAAAATCAGGAACTCAAATCCAGAGGTAATTCCAATCTATAAGAAACATTCCCAATCCGCTCAATAATCTCATAAGGGCCTACATATTGGGGACTCAACTTTGTCTTCTTTCGAAAATGCATTACACCCTTAATAGCTGAGGCCTTCACATACACCCAATCACTAACATGAAACTCAAGATCCCTTTTCCTAACATCAGAATAGGACTTTTGGTGACTTTAGGCTTTCTTCAAACTATCCCTAATTAGGTGAGACTAATCAACTTCACCTTCTCCATAGCTTCCAATACCAAATTTGGGCCAATCAAAGCCATCTCTCCCAACTAAAACCACCCCACTGGAGATCTACATCTCCTACCATACAAAGCCTCAAACAGTGTCATACCAATGCTAGCATGAAAGTTATTATTATAAGGAAACTCAATGAGTGGGAGATGATCATCATAATTACCTTTGAAGTCCAACACACATGCCTTCAACATATCCTCCAAAGTTTAAATTCTCCTCTTGACGTGTCCATCGGTTTGAGGATGAAAGTTACTACTCAACTTCAGCTTAGTACCAAATTCTCTTTGATATAACCTCCAAAAGTATGAAGTAAATTAGGTGCAATGATCTAATATGATAGACCTAGGCACATGATGCAACCTCACCATCTCTTAGATGTACAATCTTGTATAATCCTCAACATTAAAGGTAACATTAACGTAGGAAATGATCAGACTTAGTCATCTGGGAACAATAACCTAAATTGAGTCAAATTACCTTCGGGTCCTAGGAAAACTAACCACAAAATTCATGTTCATATCTTCCCACTTCCAAGTAGGAATTTTAATATCTTGAGTCAAACTATTGGGCCATTGGTGCTCTGATCTACTATAATACTTTTTATGCTTAAAACTTGGAATTTTGTGTGTTTCTAATGCGATGTTAGTAGGTTTGATGTATTTTTACATTTGTTTTGTAGAATTTCGGGATTGGCATTATTTTTGGGCAATGTATGCAGAAGTTGCTGAAAGTGATAACCCAAGAGACCTTTTATGGGTCGCAGAGTATTCTACAAGCCTTAAAGGGGTTTTCATATGCAATTGTAATGACAATTATATTTATGAAGTTGAGTCTAAGAACATACAAATGAGCCATAAAGGACTTTATTAGCCATAGACTTGGTATCGTACCATGAGGATAAAAAAATGGGGACTTGCTGTTATATGGCTACCTTGTAGAGCCTGTCGATCTAGTTGTCCTAATTCATTTTGATTTTTTATTTTAAACACTATGTATAATTTTTAGGTTATTTTTCAAAAGGGAGTGAATGGAGAATAGTAGAAAAATATTATAGATGTTGAGAACACTTGTAAAACTTTATTTTATCTTCTACTTTCAATCTTGTGATTCTTATTGAAAAATTTGATTTCTTGTGCTTAATTCTCTTGTGCAAGTGCTAAATTATGTTATTCAAATTTATAAGTCTTGCATTTACACTGATTATGATTAGCTAAATCCACATCTAGGGGTGTGGGAACCATGAAGAACTAACAAGGTAAAATCAAATAATTCATAGTTCTTGAAAAGTATGCATGCATGTATTAATTAATTCTCTTCATATTGAATTCTTTATAATGGTGTCCAACATTAGAACTCACTTAGTACTATTGAATGGATCAAGGTAGTGATGAATAAGAAAAGAGATTAATTAATAGGATTTGATCAATGTTTCTTGCCTTATCAACTAAACTGGCCAAAGGGAAGGTTATACTAGGACATTAGGTAAGAGTTAGTAATATCACACTGCAAGGATAGACCAAACCATATAGTGAAATTCGCCTGTCTCCTGGATCAAAGGGTTTGGTGAACTTAACTTCCCATTCTGCATGCTACATACTGGAAAAGAATTTGATTATCTGATAAGTGAGTTAGGGAATAATAGGAAACACAATACCCTAGTTTCTCTTCATATTGGTTTAACACTTGTCTTAGCTTAGAATTACTTTTAATAGTTATTGTAAACCTTTCCCCCCATTGGGGAGATAAGTTGGTTAATCAAACCGAATTGTAATTGAATTATTCTAAGTCTACCATATTTCTTGTGCGATTTGACTCTAACCTTGGTTAGATTATATATCTTAGCAATGACTGTTTTAGCCTAAAAAAAGAGGTATAGCTTGGTTGACATCAAGATTTTGGTTCCATTGTTGGAGAATACGGCTAGACTTGCCTAATTCAAGTAATTTGGGAGTTAATCCTTTTTTTTCTTATATTATATTTTTTTTAGTTTTCTTTCATGGTATATGTTTAGTATATGCCTAACACAAAGTCGAGGAATACCCTTCACTCTAGTTGACCTAAAGATCTAGAGAAGACTAAGAATTATGGCCCAAGATAATGCAACCAATGGGACAAATACTGCTCTAAACTAGAATGAGAATGAGAATGAGAATGAAAATAATGATAACCCACCTACTCTTACGGATATTAATCAACAACCAGAGCGCTTCAATGCCGAAGCTATTAGTGGAATCAATATTGACCAGACCTTATAGCTACGGAATTGATTAGAGCTATTGTGTTACCACCATTACCAGTTGGCACAAAGTTTATGGTTTTGAGTGGGTTGCTTTAGATATTGCAAAATCATGGGTTGTTCGTAGGCCTACCATCAGAGGATCCACAAAGTCATCTACACAATTTTGCATTTGTCTGTAAGAGTTATGGAAATACAAAATCTATCTATAGATGTTGTGGGACTTTGTGTCTTCCCATTATCTCTGACAAGCAGTGTAGTGGTATGGCTATCGAGCTCCAGCAGAGTTCTATGACCATTTGGTCTAAGTTACAGAAGGGCTTTTAGGAGAGGTACTTCCTTATATCAAAGAAGCTCAAGTTGAAAGTCCAAGTCAACAACTTTGAGCAAATATTTTGTGACTCAATCAGTACTAAATGAGAGTGGTTCACAAAGTGATTAAGGATTTTCCCAAACCACAAAATAAATAATGATACCTTGGTGGAGATCTTCTACCATGCCCTACACGAGAATAGTTAAGCCTGTGTTGATACCATTTTGGGGCATGTTCTTAGGTCAACCATTTTTAAAGATTAAAGAAAGAATGGAAAGTGTGGTCAAGGTAAATCGTGTATTGGGGAAAAGAGATAGATCATCTACCAAAAGTTCATACACTATCGGTATTGGTTATGCAAGAGCTTTCCCAAATCTATGTAGGTGTGGAGGTGATGATGAAACATAATCAAGAATGAGTTAATGTTGTTGTTAATCAACCTCCATGAGCACCTATATATGATGATCCCTACTATGATGAGGCCAATTGCTTCATTGTTGGTCAGACGGAGTGTTTCTAGACCAACGCCTAAGGGTTCAGCAGGACTATTGGCACTAGGGTCAAAGAAACCAAGCTCAAAACTGAGATGGAGCTTTCAGAGACAACTATAGAGGTTACCATGATAGGCATTGGGGCCATGATAGGGATGCAGATTGGGGCCACAAAGATGGCTATAGAAATGGTCCTTATGTGCCACCATACAACTGGGACACCAATGTTACTAGTTCCAGAGTTAAGGAGATGTTTAACCACCTGTTAAAGAAAGCTAAGACATAGGATGAGGCTCTAAGAGGGATTAAATCTAACATCTCTATCATAAATCAGAAAATTGAGTCTTATTCTATTGCTATTGAACAGCTTGAGCAACAATTTGGTCAAGTGTCAACTCAACTCACCCTGTGTTAGAGAGGCACACTGCTAGCAACATAGTTCATAACCTAAAGAATGAAGCGCAGTGCATGGCGGTTACTACTGATGGTCATAAAAGTACCATTGATCCTCTCATGCCAGTAGATAAGGATGATATTTAAGAGGAGATAGTTGAGGTTAAAGATGCAGATATCAGAGATGATCATGGCATGGATAGGGTGAGTGATGCAGTACAAGCACCATATAAGCTGAAGCCCATTCTTAGGCCACCTCCTTCCTTCTCTCAAATAATTAAAAAGGAGGAGGGCAAGTTTAAGCAGTTTCTTGCCATGCTAAAATAACACTCCATCAATATCCCTCTAATTAAGGTGTTGGAGAAGATGCCTAGGTCTACAAAGTTCATAAAGGACCTAGTTACGAAGAATCACACTGTGAGTTAGGAGCTCCTTTAGGAGCTTCAACATTGCAGTTCTAATAGGTCCTTGGTGTAGAAGCGGGAAGATACCAACGCTTTTATCATACCTTGTGCTATTAGAGATATGGAGTTCATAAAGGCATTAGTTAATCTCAATGCCAGCATAAATTTAATACCCCTTTGTGGTTTTCAAGAATTTAGGAGTGAGAGCGCCTACTGTGATGAGAAGGTGATTGTTGATGGTTGATTGCACCATGAAGAAGCCTGTGGGGATACTTTATGATATGCATGTCAAGAACAACAACAACATACGCCAGTGCCTTAAAAGGCTCCCGCTCATTGCAGGGTTAGGGGGGGTCAGATGTACGCAACCTAACCCTTATACTTAAAAACATAAAGCGGCTGTTTCCAGATGACCCATGAGGAGCGTCGAAAATTGTATTAACTAACTGCTACTTCACAAATAAAAAAAGCACAGATAGCTTAAAGAGTCATTTTACTTTATTCCATCATACTCCAAGGCCAAAAAATAGTCAATCCTTAGCTCCATCAGAGATTGATGGAAAGAACTTTATGATATGCATGTCAAAGTTGATAAATTCATATTTCATGAATTTTGTGATTTTGGACTATGAGGTTGTCTTCGAAGTCCCTATAATCTTGGGGAGGCCCTTTTTAACCACTGGACTTACCTTGGTAGAGACACAGAAGGGTCAACTCAAGTTTGGGTTAGCAAAATATAAGGTCATGTTCAACATCCACCAACATACAAAGAAAGAGAATGATTAGAGGGTGTTCTCTATTATTTAGAATATTGAGGATACTGAGCCAGAGGTACCACTTGAGTTGAGCATGGGCGTTGACACTTTGGAAGCTATACTGATAAACGTTAATAGTGATGATATCCTAGACTATAAGGAGATAGCGAGTATATTGGGGTTGTTTTACACCCTTGGGTACCAAACCAAGTTGGAGCTGGACTTATAAAATCAAGAGTCACCACTCAATAAGCCATCCATAGAAGAACCACTAGTTCTAGAATTGAAGGCCCTTCTAGCTTATCTAGGATATATATTTTAGGTGCCAACAACACCTTGTCAGTCATAGTTGCTCTGGACCTGAATGACAACCAAGTGAATGCCTTTATCATGGTACTTAAATAGTTCAAGAAGGTCATTGGGTGCCGATTGCAGATATCATTAGTATCCCTCCAGAAATATATACACATAAAATCTATTTGGTCAAGGACTACAATTCAAGTATCGAACACCAAAGGCATCTCAACTCCCCTATGTAAGAGGTCATTCTCAAAGAAATTATCAAGCAGTTGTATACAAGAGTGATCTATTCGATTGCTGACAATGAAAGGGTTAGCATAATTCTATGTGTTTCGAAGAAATAGGGTATCACTATGGTCCCAAACACTAATAATATTTGACTCCCATATGGATAGTCACTGGATAGAGAGTGTGCATGGACTACAGGAAGCTCAATGCGTCAACAAAAAGAAGCTACTTCCTATGTCGTTCATGGATAAAATGCTAGACCAACTGGCTAGAAAGGGTTGGTACCATTCTCTAGATTGATATTCAGGGTACAACGAAATTACTATTGCTTCGTAAGATCAAGAGAAGACAACATTCACATGTCTTTATGGCACCTTCGCATTTAACACGATGTCATTTGGGTTATACAATGCTCCAGTAACTTTCCAAAGATGCATAATGTACATCTTCTCAGACATGGTCGAGGACACTATTGAAATCTTCATAGAATACTTTAGTATAGTTGTTGACTCATTCAAGGATTTCTTGAAAGACTTGCATATGCTGTGTTGAGAAGGTATGAGGAATATTATCTGGTGCTAAATTAGGAAAAGTGTCACTTTATAGTGAAGGAGGGCACTATGTTAGGGGACAAAATCTCCATCAAATGGAGTCAAGGTTGATAGAGCTAAATGGAAGTGATAGAGAAGCTTCTCCCACCAATCTGTGTGAATGGTGTGAGGAGCTTCCTAGGGCATACGAGGTTCAACTTGCATTTCATAAAAGAATTCTCTAAAATTGCACACCCATTGTGCAAGCTACTTAAGAATGATACTAAATTTGTGTTTGATGATGCATGTCTAAAAGCCTTTGAGGGATTGAAATAGAAACTGATTTCAGCCCATATCATTGTAGCTCCAAACTGGACGAAGCACTTTGATATCATCTGTGCTGCAGGGTTACAATAGGTATAATATATGAACAGTGATAAGAGAAGATATTACATCCTATGCACTATGCTAGCAAAGCCATAAATATAACCCCGAAGACATACATTGTCACTAAACAGGAGCTACTTGCGGTGGACTTTGTATTCGAGAAATTCAAGTCATATCTATTAAGGACCAAAGTCATGGTGTATACGGACCACTCAGCACTGCGATACTTGATGGCAAACAAGAATGCAAAACAAAGGTTGATGAGATGGGTACTCTTTTTTCAAGAATTTGATTATTATTTCATCAATAAAAAAAGGAACAAAAATCAGGTTGCAGATCGCCTTTCAAAGTTAGAAGATGGAGCCATGGCAAAGTTTGATAATAGATTGGAGATCAATGACTCATTCCCAAATGAGAGAGTATTGGCAGCATCCCATGATATGATACCCTAGTTTGCAAACTATGCCATCTACTTAGTTAGTGATATTGTTTTGCCTGAGCTTAATATGCATCGGCGCTGCAAGTTCATGTCTGATGTGAGAAAATTATTTTGGGATGATACATACTTGTTTCATATATGTATAGAAGGGATTATTTGTTATTGTGTTCCTAAGGTCAAGATGATGACTATTCTCCAATCATATTAGTTGTCGCTAGTAGGTGGGCATCATATTGGAGTTCGAAAAATATATAAGATCTTGCATTGTGGTTACTATTGGCCCACCATCCACTAAGATGGTCACCACTATTCCAAAGCATGTGATCAGTGCCAAATAAAAGGTGGTGTTTCCAATAAACATGAGCTCCCTATAATCCCTATTATGGTGATTGAGTTATTTGATGTGTGAGGAATAAACATCATAGGCCCTTTTGTTAGCTTGCATGAAACAAATATATCTTGGTCGTTGTGGATTCCGTATCAAAATTGGTAGAGGTAGTTAATCTCCCTAGCAATAAAGACAAAAGCATAACAACATTTCTGAAAGGAACATCTTCTCAAGGTTTGGCACCCCAGGGGTGGTCATTAGCGATGAGAGTTCTAACTTATACAACATATTATTCAAGGACCTACTTGAAAAATATCTATTAGAAACATTGATCTTGCATGTATTATCGAGATTATATATACATTGATTATGATTATACATTTTGAATATATTGGCTTATGTCTTTATTGCATTGCACTTGGCATACCTAGTACATTCAAATGTACCAATGCATACTTTATATCTACATGATATCACCATGTAGGGACTGGAGATCTTTTTGATTACCCTCCTCCACGTGGCTAGTTTGGTACTTTGAAGAAAGCCTTGATGAGTCCTCTAATCCGAGGGTAATAGCTATATTACTCATGCTATGTTGAGACTTCTCTTTTACATTGAACACTTATTATTGATGAGGGTGATCCCGAGAAGTTTCTTGGAGCTCCCTCGATTCTAAAGCAGAGGTGTTATTGGATAATATGTTGTATATGCTTTTGAGCATGACTCTTCTTATGCTTTTATGATTATCTATGACTTCCCTTAGTTCCTCTTCCCTTTTTTATAATTGACTGTTGTGATTGTCTTATTTTTCTTGCGCAACCAAGGATATGTACACGATATGCTAAGAGATTTGTTTGGGTTGTCTTCGAGCATTCCATTCGTCGTGTCACATCTAGGCCTTAGGCTTGAGTTATGACAATTGGAAAATATATTCTTCCTTGTCTGAATTGTTGAAATTGAGGGGTCATTTGGTAGGGCGAGTTAGAAATTTATAACAGTAGATGAATTAGATGCATTAGTAATGTAGGGATTAGTTATGCTGGAATTGTTTCTTATCTATAATTTTGTGTTTTATTGTGTATTAAGCCCTAATATTGCTAATACCGTGGATTGCTATGTATTAGCTATGCATACATTGAAAACACTACCCAACATGGTATTGAATAATATCAAGTCTAATATATGTAAACATATATATGTGCATGCCAATATTTTCATCAAGTTTATAATAATTCTCTTATCTTACTAGTCACTTCTTCTTTAAAGTAGTCTTTATGGCTTATTACTTGTTTTATTAACAGTGATGGTCACTTATTGCTAAACATATTATAGGTTTGTCAGTTGTTATCTTTTCAAAAGCCGATTGCAAGAGTTTTCCCAGAAAGTTTGACTTCCTACCCCTGTTTATGAGACTATCAAAGAAGGAACTCCTCATAAGCCTACATTTTCATCAATAGTGATTGTATAAAATGTTAGATATGGCTCTCTACCTGGATTTTACATTCGCAAGATGGTGGAGATATCAACTGCTGAAGTTGCACTCAAGAGACTTAGAAACGTCGAGGCAATGCAAAACCTTTCTCAAGCAGTGGTAACTTTCTTTATCCTTCCCATTTGAGACAAAACAATTGTGCTCCTGCTCTTATATGCACAATGATCTTAACTGTTCCTGTATTCTAACTAGAATGCACCAGGTCAGATCAAGCTTATGTAAAATACATATGTTAATTTTCAAGAAAAAATTGGTTTTTGTAATGCCTTATGCTACTGTTTCATCAAAAACTTACATCTTCTAGGTAACTTGTCCTATTTAAATTTCAATCTGTGGTGTCGGAGGGCTTCACTGTGATGGCCAGCATCTTCTTGCCAATAACTTACCTAGGTCAGTTCTTAATGTGTTGGCGAACATATAAACTTTCATTTTGTGGTGGAATGTCTTATTAATTGTTTTAGCCCTTGGAGCTCCTTTCCCCCCTCTCCTAGCAAGGTACGATAGTTATTGTTTGAGAACATCCTGCAGAGCATTAGTAAGGTCCAAAATGCAATGAAGATATGCTTTAGCATAACAACTTTTAACTATATTAAGGGGTTATATGTTAGTTTGCAGTGTGTTGGACTGCTTCCTTTACTGTATGCAGATATTATGTTGACCTGGCTCTTTGACCTGTACAAGTTTGTATAATAGAGTAATGTTAGGTCTATGGAGAAACTTTATTTTTTTAATTTTTAACTAATATACTTTTGCTTTGTTGTTGTACTACTAACTTTCAATTTGTTGTGTCTCAGAAGTAATAAAATCCTTCTATTTTGCCTTGTTTGGTGTATTTTTCAGCATGAAATAGGCTTGTGCAAAATTTGTTGCACGAACATGCTCAGAAGATGAATTTTGCAATGTTGCGATATGAATGGCAGAGGTATGAAACAGAAAGTAAAATGACAACATTTTCATGTACAGTTGACATCGAACGAATGGAATATACTAGAGCGGCAACTAGAACAAAGAAAAAACAGAGAACTAAGTTGCTCAAACTGCATTATTTTCTGGATACACCATTGTTTCAATGAAGAAGGTCTCAGAGTTGGCAATCAGCAACCAGGAGAGTGCAATAACTCTAAAGCCAAAGGAATCTGAATTCAAGAAAAAGCAAAAAAGATCAGGATCACATGCAAGGCACGTGCCCAACAATTAGTAAAGTGAAATATTTAAGGGTTGTTTTTCTTGCTAAACTTAAAATAGATTTTAGGTTAATGTTAGCCATTGAACGAAAGTATTAGAATGAAACAGGGTAGATGAAGTGGAACAGATGTTAAGGATCATATGTCTGACCCCACTAGTTTGGAGTCGATGCATAGTTGTTTTTTTTGTTAATCTAAAGCCAATGAGAGAATCCACATCTTTGAGTTAAGTTTTTACCAGTTTATGATGGTAAATTGTAATTCCTTTTGTGGATCCCAAAAACTCAATTAGGTTCAATTTGACAAGGTCATTTCATCTGATGTAGGAAGTGAGGATTAGATAGTTCAGAGTAGAGGAGAAGTGCAAAGGGCCCAGTTAGGAGGTTTGTAAGGTTGTCAGTTATGGTGCTGCCGAGGGGAAGAGTTAGGTCTAAGAAGTATTGGGATGAGGTGATTACGCAGGATATGAGAATGTACGGGTAAGATCTACGTACACTCTTTCCTCCCCAGGACCAGCTGTGAGATTACACTAGGTTAGTTATTTTTAAGTCATAAATTGATTTTTGGTTCTTTCTTCCCTTGGAACTAATTAGAGTGATAGGAACTTCCAGGAATTATGTTATATATCAATGAAAATCAATTATGGCTTCGAGAGGGAGATGAGTGAAAAGATCGGGTATCATTTTTGGAAGAAAAGGACTGGGATTTGCGCAAAAATAAACAAATGTGTTGACTATGAAACTAATATTTACTTTTGCCTAGTACATGTGGTAATGAGGGGATTAAAATATCTAAGCTGCTAAGTATGTTAGGCAAGTAGTTGAGTGTCTTGATTAAAAAAACATATCAAATGCTATAAAGTAATTGTAGGCGAACCCGAGTACGCTTATTGTAGGCAAACCTGGTAGTAGTGGAGATGTGATGGGTCCATTTTCTCTAAATTGTCATATAGTTGAACAATTTTTGCATGATGGCTAACATTTCTATGACTAGTGCCAGCATATGACATCAAGGTATCATGGGCCACCAACAGTCTGGCAAGTGTCAGCTTCCCAATTTTACTGAAATAGACAAAGAAATAATAAGAGAGGACAGGATGGAAATACAACTGTCGTAGATGAAATACTAAGCGTGTAAACAAATTTCCTAACAGTTCATTGTTGATAACAACTCCCTACAGAGTGATATCTCATTATTCATGGTCATAACATCCCACTGATAGTCCACTACTGTTTCATCTATCTTGGTTCTTTCTAGATGGAAAAAGTTAACCAAAACTAACTCAAGAACTGTGCATCATAAGTGCAGAAACTTTTGTCACTCGAAGAGATCTTCCCTTCAGTTTTCAAATCAATATGTTCTGAACGATGAGGTGGTACAGACACTGAAAATTCAACATGAGAAGAATTTCCATGATGAACACCAGTGAAGAGAAATTGCCTTGAGAACAAATAAGGCTGACCTTTACTTGGTAAGCCTTGTCAGAATGTGCATGTTCCTCTGGAAAATTAAGATATATTAAACCAAGCTTGAGCAGACCCAGGTTTATCTCCTGAGATGATCTCCAAACAAGCTCATCACTCGCAATATTTTCACATTCAAATACTCTATAGATTAGCATCTATTCTCAATAGGTTTGATGAAATAGAGGATGAGTGGTAGTATTCTAGTATTAGTCTGAGGACTAGTAATAGGTGATAAAGAGCAATCTCCAAATGATCCATCCACGGGTAATGAAAGATTACAGCCATGTGGTGGCCATGGCCCATGAGGAAATCAACAATATCTCTAGTTTAACTTCCTGATCAAGAAGCCACATATGATAAAACCAACCACTTTGATCATCTGGATATATGAAGAGAGCATGGCACACAAATTCATACTCTTCTGTAAATACATTGTCTTTATGGGAGTATCCTTCTGCTTTTTCCTTCAGTAAATGAGAAAGAACATTGTACACAAGTTAGTATAGGGAGATGAACCTTTGGACGAAATAAGAGATGCGACATCGTAGAATGCTGGTCAGAATGAGATTCCTCTTTAATGCATTCTCTACTTAATTAACATGCAAAGCTTTAGCTGAATGAAACCACAAAAAAATAGTTTCTGATGATAACAAGCTTTGTTCTTCATTAAACCACCTAAGCATAGTGTTATCAAAGGCGAAAAATGCAAAAAAAAAAAAAAGAAAAAAACCTCTAACGTTCATTGGGGTTTATGCCAAAAGCAAATATTGTGTTGATGAAGAGAGACGCAAATGGAGAAAAAAATATAGATATATATGTGTAATTCAATACTATTGATTATAAGCATGAATAACAAATTATGGACAACGAAAATGAAGAAATAATTATGATGAAGGGAAATATTAATTTTTGAATGTCACCACTTCATCATTGCGATCAATATGCCTAAGTTGCACTCTTCACTTTCAATTCCGCACCTGTGTCAGATTTTTCAAAAGTAAAATATTTTTGGCGAATCCGACACATACCTGCCGACACTTTTGAAGAGTACGAGCAACATATCTCAACACATGGATGACGACACTAAAGCTCCAACACATTTTACACATTTCTTTGGAAGTTAATTGTGCCTTTGACAACACAAAGCACAACAACATATAAATTAAAATATACTTGAAGTTTCATTATCCATTGGACGTAGATCCAACAGGTAGAAGATTCAAAGTTGAGGTACAAATCTTCTATAGCTATTTTGCGCTATTAGAGACCCAATTCTCTTTAGTCACTCAGATAAAAAGCCACATTAGGTTTTGTCTACAACTTTAGCATTGTTATTCAACATACGTCTTACACTTCAAAGTAACAACATATAACATCATCATAATAAGAGGAAATATGTCAAAAAGTAAACTAGAATTTGTTTGGGTTTAAGCACAGGATTAGCAGAAAAGGCAAAGGTGCGGTGACAAAAAAGAAAGTGAAAAAGCAGGTCTTTTTCACAATAGAAAATCCAGGATCCTTTTCTCTTCCCACAAAACCTCCCTTCAACAAAATACTAATAGATGAATCCTCAATACCCAATCCGACCCATTTGGAAAGATCTCATTTTTATTCAAAAAACAACTTAATAATCTAAGTTCTTCATCAAGAATTGACTTAATAAAATCCCTAGTCAGAAGTTTTTTGTAATTCCAAGCAGTATAAGACTCAGAATTTGAGACTAACAACTTTGCTCTTAATTACGTCTAAGGCTTCCTTTATATATCTGAAACAACCTGCACAAGCAAATTATCAACCAACATCAAAAAATGATCTTCTTTGTAAAGAAATTATTTTGGTGTGATGAAATTGAAGAAATTGTGTTGGAGAGACTGTAACTTGGAAGCTTTGATAGTAAAAGCTTCTTGACACATGACGGGATGATCAACGAAAATTTACTCAATGATATGATGACATTGATGTGATCTTTATTATTAATTATATTTTTGTAAACTCAACTTTTGAAAATAAAAAAATTCTTATTATTAATGTTTTCTCATTTGTAGGTTCTTACTCACATGAATATAAATAAGTGTGTCAGTAAATATAATATATTGAATGTTCAACAAAAATTTCAAAAGTATATAAAATTTACCATAATTTCACCCTAGTATAATATTCTTTTTCCACTTTCAACTCCACTACGACCGATACTCTGAAAAATTTCACATATGTCTCTCTTTCTCTAGTTTAAAATATTTAAATTTACAGTCATGTGAGTTTTTCAACTTTCCCCTTTGTATCAGTTCTCTTTCTATTGTATATATAAAAAAGTTTGAAAAAATAACAACACTGTTGTTTCTTCATTATTCTTTCTCAGATATTTTTTCTTGGTAGAATGAGGAGTGACCGTAAGAATTGCATAAAATGAAAAGAGCAAATCTACTAGTTTCAAGTGCAAGTGATTCAATTCTTTTTAGGTTCTTTTCGAAGTTTTTGATCAAGAACTTGTAAATGACAAAGCTTCTTTTAATTTTCTTGATGAGGCTTGCTATATGAAAGAAATATAGTAAAATCATAAGTTCTCTTTGATTTTAAATGACTTTTAGATTTTCTTTTTTTTTTGAAAAAGCATGACACATACCTTTTTGATCAATTATTCTTTTCTAAAGTAATTATGGTGTGTAGATCAACAACAACACACCCAGTGGAATCCCACAAGTGTGGATGTACATAGACCTTACCACTACCTCAAAGGTAGAGAGGTTGTTTCCTGGGAACCCTCGTCTCAATAAACTCATAAACAAAATAGACTAGATATAGAGAAAAAAGAAGAAAAAAAGAAAAAGAGAAAAGGAAAAATAACTAATAACGAAAAGTACATGATAGTATATCAATACGATAAAAATAACATATATAAGATGGATAATAGCAACATAGGATATAATAACAGGACTAATACTACTATGCTAGTACACCCAAGACCAGATATCAACCTAGCCCTACTAACCTATGAGCCTGCTACTCCAATTCACAACCTCCACTCCTTTCTATTTGAGGTTATGTCCTCGATGAGATCAAATTTTGCCATATCTTGTCTGAACACCTCCCCCCTATACTTTTTTAGTCTTCCTCTACTTCTCCGTATAACCCCTAAATCCAACCTCTCACACCTCCTAATATGAGTATTAGTACATTTTCTCTGCATATGTTCAAACCATCGCAGTCATGCTTTCCTCATCTTATTAGTCATAGGGGGCACGTCTAACTTCTCACAAATGGTCTTAATCCTAATATTACCACTTCTGGTATATCCATACATCCACCTCAACATCTTTATCTTTGCCACCTGCATCTTCTGAACATGTGACTATTTGATTGGCCAATACTCTATCCCATACAACAAAAAAGGTCTAACCAATATTCTATAAAACTTTCCTTTAAGATTAAGTGGTATCTTCTTATCATACAATACTCTAGAGGTAAGCCTATATTTCATCCATACTGGCCCAATATAATGTGTGACATCATCATCAATGTATCCCCTGTTCTAAATGATGGACCCAAGATATGTAAAGTTATCTGTCTTGGGAATTAGTTGACTGTAAAACCTCACATTAATGTTTGCTTCATCCCTTGTAAAAATGAATTTACACTCCTAGTATTCTATTTTGGTCATGCTTAGTTTGAACACTTTGGATTCTAAAGCCTGTCTCCAAACATCTAATCTATCAGTAACTTTAGCCCGAGTCTCATCAATCAGTACTATGTCATCCATAAATAACAAACACCATAGAACCTCCTCCTTCATAGACCATGTTAGCTTATCCATCACCAAGGCAAACAAAAAAAAGCTCAACACAAATCCTTGATGAATTCTCATCTCAATAGGAAAATACTCTAAGTCTCCTCCCACCATTTTTGCTCAAGTTTTGGCTCCTTTGTGTATCTCCTTTATCACCCTAATATAAATCAGTGGAACACCTTTCACCTTTAGACACCTCTATAGGACATCCCTTATAGCTTTGTCATAGGCCTTCTCGAGATTAATGAACACCATATCAAGGTCCTTCTTTCTTTCCCTATATTTCTCTACTAATCTCCGAACAAAATAAATTGCTTTAATAGTTAAACATCCAGGCATGAATTCAAACTGGTTATCTGAAATAGAGACTCCTTTTCTCACCCTCATCTCCACCACTCTCTCCCAAACCTTTATAGTGTGGCTTACATCTTGATACCCTATAACTATTATAATTTTGAATATCACCTTTGTTCTTGTATATTAGAACCATTGTACTCCTCCTCCATTCATTATGCATCTTGATAGACTTTATAATAATATTGAATAGTCTAGTCAACCATTCTATACCATCTATGATTATGTTCTTCCAAAAATCGTCCAACATCTCATTCGGTCTGATTTCCCTCCCTCTCTTCGTCCTACTAATAGCACATCTAATCTCCTTAACTCTTAACCACCTGAAATAACCAAAATCTCAATGACTATTGGAGTGTGCCAATTCACCTGATTCAATATCTCTATCTCTTTTTACCTTTAAGACACTATGAAAGTAAGCTTACCACCTTAGCATAATAGAAGTCTCATCCACCAACACCTCACCCTCTTCATCATTGATGCACTTCACTTGGTCCAAGTCGCGAACTTTTCTTTCTCTCTCTTTAGTGAACCTATACAATATCTTGTCCCCGTCTTTATTACTTAGCTTCACATACTTGTGCTCAAATGATGTTGTCTTGGCACTCATCTCCGCAGTCTTTGCTTCTATCTTTAGCATCTTATAGATCTTCTTAAGCCTTCGCCTTTCATCTTTGTCCCTACACTCCAACCACTTAGTATAATTAATTTTCTTAGCTTTCACATTGCCTTGAACTTTATTATTCCACCATCAATCACCTTGATGTCCATCAAATGTCCCTCTCGAAAACCTTAGTATCTTAGTAGCTATTTTTCTGATGTAACCAGCAGTAGTGTCCTACATATTGTTCACATCTCCGCGACTACTCAAAGCTTCTAAACATACTTAACTTTTGTTCTATCTCTCTAGAGTAGGTAGGAGTCAGGCCTCCCCATCTAATCCTCTGTTTGGCATAAATAACCTTCCTCTTCTTTTCACTCTTAATCTCTAAATCTATCACTAAAAGCTATGTTGAGTTGAAATATTTTCACTCATAATAACCTTGGAATTCTTACAAAGGCTTCTATCACCCAATCGGAGAAGTAATGAATTAGTTTGAGTCTTAGCTACCATACTATGAAAGGTAATTAAGTGATTGTCCCTCTTCTAGAAGCATGACTCAAAGGCTATGGAAAAATACAAGAGAGATATCCCACCTCCATTCCTCTTCATAAATAAAACCCTCTATGAACATCTTCGAACCCACTTGTGGTTGACCCGGTATGCATATTAAAGTCTCCCCTAATAAAGATTTTTTCTATCTTCGGTATGCCTTTCAAAACCTCATCCAAATTTTCCCAAAAGAGCCTCTTGACATCCTCATCCAAGCCCACTTGAGGCATATATGCACTAATTATATTCACTACATGCCTACCAAGCATAAGTTTAATAGATAACATCTTATCATGAATCTTTCTAACCTCAACCACATAATCCCTATCTACTAGGATACCTATTCCATTTCTATCCCTAGAACCACCTGATTACTATAACTTAAACCCGTCTGTATCCTGAGTTTTGGTATATACCCATTAGGCTCCTTAATGCACGCCATATTAATTTATCTCTACTTAAGACTCTTAACTAGCTCTATGGATTTCTTCGTAAATGATTCTATATTCTACAACCCTACCCTTAACTTAAATAAGCAAGTTTCTCTCTACCACCCCTACCCTTTACCTTCGACCCCAACAGATGTCATAACCCTAATCCACCATTTGATCTTAATGCCACTAAACTAAGAGCTAATAACTCATTAAGCTACTAAAATTAAGAAGATACAATCTAGCGAAAACTATACAACCCAATAATATAAAACATCAAAACATAAGGTATACTACTAATCAAACAATCGGGTACAAAATCAAGACGAATAAGCGGGTAAAGGCTACACAATATGATATGTAAGCTCACAAAATATAATAATTGGTAAATATAGAAATATATGATAAATCTAGGAATATATGGTAAAAGTCAACACAATAAGCAAGAAACAACAACAAAATATGTAAAGGGAAAGAAATAGAAGGCAAATAAACGGATACCATTGATTAAAACAAGAAATAACAAAAGATTGGAAGATATCACCTAAAGTTCTAGTAAAAAGATTGTTGAATGTTGTTGTAAGTACTGGAAAATATAAGTTGTAGACGTCACTAGAAATCTTCGTTGAAATCTGCTTCTTCCCAGACTAACTCGCCAGAAATTCTCACATATATCTAGAAATTGTTAAGCTTCCCTGGAAAGTACCAGAAAAGAACTATAACCTCACCGAAGAATTATATATCTTGAAAGATCTGACTAGAAATCCCCCAAAAAATCCAAAAGGATCTGTTGGTTAAGAGAGGATCTAAATAAATTAATATGGTTGATTATTGTTTTTTATTTTTTCTCTCAACTCTCTCTCTTAAACGTTTTACAACACCAACCACAATTGGACGAGGCTATTATCTTATACCGGTGAACAAAGGATTTTGACGGCTCAAACCAGATATAGAGCTGATAAAGTTTGGTGGAGTTTTGAATTATAATTTTAAAAAAGAAGTTCATTTGGTCCTTCATTTCTTTGGTTCAAATAGAATCATTATCTGTTGTTACTTTATTTTCTGATATCTCTCCGACAAACTCATTATCTAGCAGAATCAATTCGTTTCTTCATCCTTGTGACCTTTTTTGGTGATCTTTGAAAATTTCGACCAGAACTATTTAGATTCCGACAGTTCACTAACGAGGATTTTCTTTTTCTTTTTTCTCCCCATCAAGGTTTCTTTCCACGCAAAACATCTTTTCCAGCATGATTCTCTAGATCCTCTCTTACTCAACCAACAGATCCTTTTGGATTTTTTTGGGGATTTCTAGTCAGATATTTCAAGATATATGATTCTCCGGTGAGGTTATAGTTCTTTTCTGGTACTTTCCAGCGAAGCTTAACAATTTCTAGATACAGGTGACAATTTTTGGCGAGTTAGTTCGGCAAAGTGTTTGGCAATGTTATAGTTATTTCCAGTACTTCCAGCAACATTCAATAATATTTTTACTATAACTCTAGATGATATCTTCCAATCTCTTGTTCTTTCTTATTTTAATCAATTGTATCCTTTTACTTGCCTTCTATTTCTTGCCTTCTATTTCTTTCCCTCTACATATTAGTGTTGTCGTTTCTTGCTTATTGTGTTGACTTTTACCATATTTTTCTATATTGAAGGAATTCATCTTGTCCGGAGATTAGTGGAGAAATATAGGGAAAGAAAGAATGACCTTAATATGGTGTTCATTGATCTTGAGACGGCCTATGATAAAGTTTTAAGGGATGTCCTATGGAGGTGTCTAGGTAAAAGGTGTTCCAATAGTGTATATTAGGGTGATGAGGGACATGTACGAGAGAGCCAAAACCCGGGTAAGAACTGTGGGAGGAGATTCAGAGTATTTTCTTGCTTAGATGGGACTTAATCAAGGATCCGTGCTAAGCCCTTTTTTGTTTGCCTTGGCGATGGATGAGCTGACATGGTCCATTCAAGAGGAGGTTCCATGGTGTATGCTATTTCCATATGACATAGTACTGATTGATTAGACTCAGGCGAAAGTTGGATACAGGCTTTCAAACCCAAAGGGATCAAACTGAGCAGGACCAAAATAGAATAGTAGTAGTGTAAATGCAATGTTGTGAGGCAAGAAGTAGACATTGATGTGATTCTTGCCACTCAATCAATTCCCTAGGGAGATAACTTTAAATATCTTGGGTCCATCATTCAGACTAGTGGCATATTGACGTTGACATCACACATTGTATTGGGGAAGCATGGATGAAATTGAGACTTGCCTCTAAAGTACTATGTAATAAGAATATACCACCTAAACTTACAGGTAAGTTTAGTAGAATAATGGTTAGACCATCTTTCTTGTATGGGATGGAGTGTTAGCCAATAAAAAATGTACATATTTAGAAGATGCAGGTCGTAGAAATGAGGATGTTAAGATGGATATGTGGACATACTAAGATGGATAAGATTAGGAATGAGACCATTCTTTAGAAGTTAGAGGTAGCCCCTATGGCTTATAAGATTAATGAAGTGCGACTGCAATGGTTTGGACATATGCAAAGAAGAAGCCTATGCTTCTATTAGAAGGTGTGAGAGATTGGATTTAGGGACTATATGGAGAATTAGAGGTAGACCAAGGAATTAATAGGAGGAGGTGATCA
>JAOTQJ010082968.1:0-12460 GCA_025642045.1 Solanum sejunctum
TGAGTTCCTATTACAAGATAAAGTTCATGAGTTATTCCATTTCATACGCATTTCATCAATTGTGTAATGTACTCTTTTCACTGTCATATTGTCTGGTATGATTATCTACATGTCACATGTTACATATATAGTCCTATAGCTCCGATATCATAGCCACCAAAAGAATCACCTCAAAGATAATTGAAAGATAAATTATACAGTTTTAATGGGTGGTAGCCCGAAGGGGTTCTTGAAGAACATGGCATAGAGACGATCCCGATATAGTTTTGATGGGTGGTAGCCCAAGGGGGTTCATATAGAACCTAGAATAGGGATGATCCCAATACAGTTTTGATGGGTAGTAGCCCGAGGGGGTTCATACAGAACCTGGAATAGGGACAATCCCGATATAGTTACCACTGATCAGTTGGTCATATGATTACAGCTGTGCACAGATTTTACAATACAGATTTTACAGTAAAGGTAAAGTGATATAAAGGACTTAAAGTACATGATTCCATAACATAACTAAGGGTGGTCCTTGATCTTCCACAGATGCATGGTTTCATTTGAGTTGTTACTTTATATATAGTATATCTTGCCTTACATACTCAGTACATTATCTCATACTGACGTCCCTTACAGGGGACCTGCATTTCAGGCTGCAGGTACAAGTGCTAGTAGATCTCCCCAGTAGGAGTACAGGATATTTAGCTGTTGTCATCAAGCTCCAGGTTGCTTTGGGGCTTTGTACATGTCTAGAGCTTACACGTTTTTATTGCACAGTTTGCTGAGGTGGGGCCTGTCCCGACCCTTGTTAAATGTTTTTCTTTATTTAGAGGATTTGTAGACTATGTAAAGCACAGTGAAGTCATGTCTTGCACTTTAGACAGCGTGGCCCCAACGACCTAGTCATATGCATTTCCTTTTGATTTGTTATCACTGTTTATCTGCTTAAAGGCATGTCAAACATAGAAACCTCTTATAATTTGTACAGAACACATATAGTTACAGGTTGGTTCTCCCGAGCCTTATCGGCTACGGGTGCCGGTCCACCCTACGGGACTTTGGGGCGTGACAAAGAGGCAATTTCACTACGTGATTTAGTCCATCCCTGTAGTGTGACATTACTAACCCTTACCTATTGTTCTTATACAACCTCCCCTTGGCCCAATTTAGTTGATTAGATTAGAAAAATCGATCGAATCCTGTTAATTAATTATTTTTCCTATTCATTACTACTTTGATATAGTTAGTAAACCTAGGCAGGTTCTAATACACTTTTCAAGAATTACGAATTATGCAATTTTACCTTGTTAGTTCTTTATGGTTCCCACAACCCTAATTATGTATTTAGCTATTTATGATCAGTATAAATGCAAGACTTATGAATTTGAATAGCATAATTGAGTACTTACACAAAGTACAAGAAATCCAACTCTTCAATAAGAATCACAAGATGAAAATTAAAAAGATGAAATAATGTTTTATAATTGTTTCTCAAACTCTCTGATGTTTTTCTCTTCGTTCCCTCTTTGTTCTCCATGAAAATAACCTAAAAAAGCTATTTATAGTGTATAAATACAAAAACCAAAATGAATAGGACAACTAGGTTAACAGGCTCTACAAGGCACTCTACGGGCCATATAGCAGTTTACTGCTTGTGATCGGGCTTTCATGAACTGTTGCTTTGATTCTAGACTTGTCTTCTATAACACCTCTCTACAGCCCATAAAATATTCTATATCTGTAGGGGGTTTCATCTGATGGAATTTTAGCAAGTCTTCCCCTTCTGATCCACAAGGTATGATACCAAATCTATGACTCGTCTGCATGTTCGTAGACTCAACTTCAAAACACCCATCACTGGAATTGCACATGAAACCTCCTTTACAGCTTGTAAAATACTCTACGGCCCATTAAGGGTCTAATAGATCTTCAACTTTAGCAACCTTTGCATAGTTTTCCCAAAAATAATGCCAATCCTGAAATCGTGCAAAACAAATATAAAAACACATCAAACCTACAAACATCGCATTGAGAACATACAAAATTTCAAGTCGTAAGTCGTATTTTGATAGCACATCAATATTCTCAACATAAAATCATTGTTTCCCCTCAACCAACGAATTCAATCTATATAAGCAGCACAATAACACACAGACCTCAATAAAATGGTATACTCTTATAAAACTTAAGCACAGATACCCACATCACTTTTCAAAACACAATTAGATAGCTATACAACAAACCAACATAGATCAATAGATGTGACAATGCAACTATGATAAGCGAGGTAACTATTAACAATCAATAATCATTGAATGAGTCTAATGTTAACAATGCAATGCAAGTGACCTTATGGAAGGAAGTTCCATATCTCACTCACAATGATGTTTTCATGTATAATCTTCGAATAATACAAAATCACTCTCTCTCACAAAAGACATTTATCTATCATGCTCAATACCATATGTGTAACCCTATACTCATGACTAACACCTTTGACAACTTGGACAAGGATCACTTTAGGACTTTATTAGCTTCTAACATAGGGTCAGAGGCTATGGCATGATGTTATTTCTCCTATTGCCAGCTTTTCTGGTGTTTTACTATCATCTTTCAACTTTTTGCCTTATTTTTCACTTCATTTTTGTTTTTAGTTCATAGCTAAGGCATCGCTGATTTTTCTGGCTCCCAATACACACTTTTTTCTCCTTTTTCATGTAACACTAACTTTCCCCCCTAATTTTGTATTTTACCTTACTCGGCCACCCTTAATGTAGGCTTTTGGCCTGAGTTGAGGTGCACATTATCCAATCTCAAAACCAGGGAAAGTTTTGGTAGCCACCCTCAACATAGGCTTTTTGCCTCAATCAAGGTGTCAAATGTTCAATGAAGGACCAAGGCTAATTTCATGATTTTACATCTAATAAGGCTAGGTCACTTAGGGTTTTACAAAGAAAAGGTACATGTCAGACTCAAACATTAGGATCAAGGGATATTTCACACATTTGGTTGGTTATTTAGGCTAAGTTGACTGTTATGAATAATGACCTAAGATCCTTTTCTAACTAACTAACGTACAGTCTAAATCAGAGTAATAGGGCAAGTTTTGAATACTAACATAATATATGAATTTAGCAAGTTAAGATCATAGTCACTTGAAGCTAATTATAATACCAACACAGACTCTCAATCATACATTTAATCTTAATTTTCTCCTCACTTATCAGAACAAGCACTGTCAACACAATTAAACATGCATGGTTACTATCTAGACTACTAATCAAAAAATTGGTGGGTATTATTTTTCACAAAAAATAACAAAAACACAGATACCGGTACTATATTCTACCCATACCACCTAAACATGTCGGTTCAACAGAAAGTAAATATTCATGGGAAAAGTGAACACGAGCAAGAGAACTCTTAGAATTCAAAAGTTAGGGTAGTTTTAGGCTAAGGCTACTCAGACTTCACTGAAGCTTATAACTGGCCACTCCCATCAAAAAAAGTGTATTATCCTCAATGCACACAAAAAAGCTAAGACAAAATAAAGTACCGGGGTCAAAGAACATACCTGGACGCCTAAGAGCCAATGTGTGGCTGAGTTTCGCTACCCCTAACATGCATGGTGGCCTCCTCAGTAGTAGGACCATGATTGAAGGGGCCAGCAGCCCTCACCCTCTTGAGCTCACAAGCTATCATCTCTCCTTCTCCTACCTCGACTGCCCAAGACAAGCTCTAGCTCCTTCTGCTCTGTTAGCCCCGCATGCAACCTGTGTCTGGATCATCATTAGTGCAGGGAATCTTCCCATGGGAAGGCTCAACTAGAGCAAATAGGTCTACTATTGGCACCGGGGGTACAGTCTGTGGGAATGCCACCGATGCGGCCAAGGCTGCTGCAATATCGGCCCAAAGCTGCTGGATCTCCGTCTGTAGGGCCATCATATCTGTTGGTCGTGTTGTGCTCAGACCCTGCTAGACTCTCAACTCAAAGGCATCAATATGGGCATCCACAGTTGAAAGTCGGTCCTGAATAGTAGTGACCATGTATGCATGTATACGTCCCATGGACTCCGTAATCACCTAGCGGACCTAGGCCTTGATCTGCTGAATTAATTAAGTCAATTGAGACTCAATGTGGGCCAGTCATTGCTCCATGGACTGTATGGACATCATGGACATGTAAACCATACCTGTAGGTATTATTTGTGTAGGAGTGGCCTATGGTGCAAGAGTAGAGTAATGGGCCCTCTCTCCACATCTATCTTTGTATGTGGGGGCCTTTACTCCTTAGTGGTAGCAGTGGTAGTGGTAGGTGGAACCTCAAGAGGTAGCTTTGGGGCAAACATCTCTGGCATAGGAGCTGGCTGGTACGGTTCTCGCTAGAGTGCCATCGGGTTCTCCTCAACCTTAATCAAGTTAGCATCCAAAGTGTACTGGACCTCAATCGGTGAGTCCAGCTGATGTAGACTCTATAACCTCGACTCTAGACAGCGTCTATAGATCAATCATGGGAAGGGGATAAAGGTAGACCTCTTCAAAGCTACCTCATAGATCTGTTCTACGATGAGGCTGGGCTAATCTATCTCTTAGCCATCCAAGATGCTGGCAACTAGAACTGCATGCTTTAGCATCAATGTGTCATCTGTAAGCATCGGTACTAAAATTTGGGTTGAAAATTAAGAGAATCCTTCACAATAGGCTCTGAATGAGTAGCTACCTCGCAGGCTCGGGGCCCTACTTAGTTATGGACCTAGGGTTGGGAACTCCTGCCCGAACAACATACGACAGATGGTGGTCTCTGAGATATCCACCTACCGGCCCCTTACTCTAGTATAAATCAGTTTAAGCTGAGCAAGGGGTTTCTTTCCCTTGGGTAGAGTACTAAAAACTATGGCTACATACGATGCGTAAAACTCTCGTACCATAGTCGGGGAGTACCTCCCTAGTGGTTTGGTCAGCCATTAGAGCCTATATCTGCTGATGGTGTCCTAAAGACCAAGGACTCTGTCTAATCTGGAGGAGATGATTCGAGGCTTCTCACAAATGGAGTGGGTTGGTTTTCCCACTCATTACTTTACACACTCGTTGTATAGATATCCCGCATGCCCGCAACACAACCGATAAGTGAGAGCATCTAGAGGTAATGGTAATGTCTATGGTGGTATGTCAAAGGACTCTGTCTCTATGAATCGTCCTTGGATCTAGACTCTGAGTTTGACTCCTCTTTTGACGGAGTTATTTGGATAGAGCTATTACTGTTGTTGCCTTCCTTGTCAGACTTGGGAGTGCGAAAAACAATGGCTCGGATCTGGCTTTGCCCAAGTTTAGTGCAGCCTATGTCTGTGGTCTATCAATATTCGGGTTAGGTCAGACTCTGAGCCCCTCGAGTGATCGACTAACTGTGGGGATCTTCTCCTCCCTCAAGGTCTCATCTCTAAGCTTCTTTTGCATAGCTTGAATATTCTCGCGTCTCAGCTTTTAGGCTATAGTACCTGAAACATACACATTTACACAACATGGTTATCCCTATAGATCAAAAAATAAAATGCAAAAATATATCAGACTTGATTACAGAGGGGTCCACGAAAGCAGCTCTACAGGTCATAGTAAAAACTTTGAGCTATAGAAGCCTCTCATAGAAACACTATCCATAATATTTGTTTACGAAAATGGCATCTATGAGACCAGGTACAACTCATAGAAGGATCGTAGATTGAGTTGTAGATGATTCCAGTGTTTGAACTTTTGTAGGCATGGATCCACGAGACCTATTTGCAAGCCATAAATTAATTTATGACTCATAGAGGTCTCGTCTGATGGGTCTTAGAAACTTCAGGTTTCTGGGATTTCATACGAGGGGCAATTATAAGTCCATAAAAGACCCTCTTAGACCAGAAACCTCAGTTACTTAAGTTTATAAGTCCATCAATATGGACCACATACAACTTTTTCAACCGATGTTATCATCATCCAAGCAATACGCACACACTTTACATGATTCATATCAAAACACCTAACACTCCCGTATGATAATTTACAAATATACCCCATCGAAAATCACTTAACATGCTTTCCCAACTATATCAAGCCCATTTGAATGAATTAACATTAAATTCACAAACACATGCTATTACATACCAAATTTTTAATGCACATAATCAATTTAATTCAAACAGTATGTGATCACATAGTTTTCAAACACAGCATTCAAAACACAAGGATAAAGCAAATAGACCAATTCAGGCCTAAACACATGTTCACACATTGGCAACCATATATTTTAACTTTCAAACAGAAAATTTTCACAAATGGGTTCATGTCTCAAATAACCATACACATCAATTTAGGTTCAACCTAATTACACAATAATTGGTAAGTAATTGGCATTTTAAAGATTGAAAACTTACAAAATTGAGTAACTAAATCATAGGAGTTGAAGGAGGAAATGGGATGATGAAACCCTAAGACTGCCAGAAAAAGTGTCTCGAAAATGGGTGGGATGATCCTTCCTAGTGGTCGAAAAAAGTGGGCTAGGGTTTGGCCTAGTCTGATTCATAAATTAGAGAGAAAATGGGACCAAAATATTTTGATCCCATTATTTATATGTTGACGGAGTCAGTCAAAACTAATGGGCCCAAACACTATAAAACCCCAATTATGGGTTGTAGAGTGTTTCACAGCCCATAAATCATGGTTTCATAGAAGCTCCAAACCCTAGTTTTGAGGACTGGGTTTCACAAACTAGTTTACGAGTTGTAGTTTAAAATATGACTCATAGAGTTGGTCGTAGAAACCTCAACATTTAGTCAAAAAAATTAGAAAACTTACCTGGGGTCCATGAACCCCATTCACGACTCATAGTTTTGTTTATGGGTCGTAGAATTGGCTCATGGACTGGGGTGCATAACTTTTTACTCACTGGAAAAATGTCTACAAGGTGGTGTACGGTTCGTAGATAGATATATGGCCCATAGAACCAATCGTAGAGGCACCTCTTGATGCTTTTTTAGCTAAGGATGGCTGACTTAGCCATGTATCTGCATATTTTTCACAGAACACACTGTTACCCTATATGTGACCAGCCTAATGTCTAATATTACAACAAAAAGATGAGAAAATAAACTACTTACTATTCCAAAAGCTATAAACAAAGCTACAACTACAACTATTACATCAAAAACCTTGGGTTACCTCCCAAGTAGCACCTAATTTATTGTCGTGGCACGACTTAGAAAACTTGGTTACTTAGACATCACCAAGTGTCCAATATTCCTTCTTCAAATCATCAAGCCTCTTCATTGACTAATAGATATTGAAGACAACTTCTTCTTTGTTCAATCTAAACCTGAGTTGACCAGCTTCCATATCCACTAATGCTTGACCAGTGGCTAGGAATAGCCTCCCCAAGATGAAAAGGATGTCGAAGTCGACTTGGCAATCTACGATCACAAAGTTCGCGGGGAATATGAATTTCTCAACTTTAACAAGCACATCATAAATTATCCCCACAGGGTTTTTCATCATGCAGTCAACCATTAACAATCACATACTCATTGGAGTAAGGGCTCTCAGTCCTAGCTTTTTGAAGACCGCAAGGGGCACCAAATTTATGTTGGCACCGAGATCATATAATGCCCTACGAACTCCACATCTTCAATGGTGTAGGGTATGGTAAAAGAGTTGGAATCTTCTCACTTTTAAACTAAGGTCCTCATAGCAATTGCACTGCAATGTTAAAGCTTTTGGAAGAGCTTCTAACGTACAATGCTCTTCTTCATAACCAGGTCCTTCATGAACTTTGCATACCCTGGCATCTTCTCCAATGACTCAATAAAAGGGATGTTAATGTAAAGTTATTTTAGTATAGAGAGAAAGTTCTTGAACTTGCCTTCCTCCTCCTTCTTTTAATTCTCTGAGGAAAAGGGAGGAAGAGGACTAGGAATGACCTTCAGCTTCTGTGGTGCCTCTGCAGCATCACTCACCCTATCCTTTCCATGATCATCTCTAGTATCCGCATCTTTAACCTCAATTGTCTCCACTCAAACATCATCCTCATCAATTGGCATGGGAGGATCAATAGTACTCTTGCTACCACAAGTAGTAACTGCCATGTCGTGCCTTTCACTCTTTAGGTTCTGAACTATGTTGCTAGGAAATGTACCCTCTACTGCTTATTTAGTTGAGTTGACACTTGACAAAACTGTTGCTCAAGTTGTTTGATAAGAATAAAATAAGACTCAATTTTCTGATTTATACAAGATATGTCAGACTTCATCCCCCTCAGAGTCTTATCCTGTGTCTCAGTTTTCCTCAACAGGTGATCAAACATCTTCTCAACTCTGAAACTAGGCACACCGATGCCACAGTTGTGTAGTGGCACATAATGACCATTTCTGTAGCCACCTTTGTGGCCCTAATCTGTATCTTTGTCTTGGCCCCGATTCTTATCATAGTAACCTCTGTGGTTGCCTCCGAAAGCTTTATCTCGATTATTGTTCCGACCTTGGTCTTCTTGACCTTGGTGCTAATAGTCCTGATTGGATCCATGGGTGTTGGCTCGAAAACCCCTCATTTGATCAGCAATGAAGCAAGTGTCCTCCTCATAGTAGAGATCATCATACATGGGTGCTCATGATTGCTGATGAACAAATGTATTATCTCGTTCCTGATTCTGCTTCATCATTACCTCCATACTTGTACGGATTTGGGCAAGCTCTTATATAATCTCTTCAATTATTTTAGCTTGCTCTGAACCAATACGGACAGTGCATGAACTTTTGGTAGATGATCTGTCTCTTTGCCCTCATGTAGGATTTGTCTTAACCACCCTTTCCATCCTTTCAGCGATTCTTACAAATGGTTGATCTGAGAACATTCCTCCCATAATGGTATCAGCACAGGTTTGACTACTCTCATCCAAAGCACTGTAGAAGACCTCTACCAAGGCATCATCAACAATTTTGTGGTCTGGGACACTCCTCAAATACTTTGTGAATCGCTCTCATGTAGTACTGATCGAGTCACCATAAAGTTGCTCAAAGTTGTTGATTTGATCTTTTAACTTAAGCTTCTTCAATCTCGAGAAGTACATCTCTAAAGAGGCCTTCTGCAACCCAACATAACTAGTGATTAAACTCTGTGGGAGCTCGGATAGCCATAGTGTTACATTGCCTGTCGAAGATAATGGGAAAAAACAAAGTCCCACAGCATCCGTAGACAGATTATGTGTTCCCACCACACTCTAGCAGACAAAAACAATGTTGTGTAGATGACTATGTGAATCCTCTTATGGTAGGCCTGCGAATAACTCACGGTTCTATAATATTTGAAGGAATCCACTCGAGACTATAAACTCTGTCTCAGTCGATAGTAGTGGCAACACAATAGCTCTAGTAACCTCTATAGCCATAGGGTTCAGCCGATAATAGTTCTAGTGATAAGTTTCGTCATTAAAGTCCTGTAGTTGTGGAGCAATATCCTCAAGAGGAGGCAATTTGTTACTATTCATATTCTTATTCTTATTCCAATCAGAGCAGCATTTGCCGCGTTGTCTGCATTATCTTGGGCCATCCTTCTTAGTCTTCTCTAGATCTCTGAGTAAAGGAAGTCAAGGGTATGCCTCGACTTCGCGTAATGGGCATACACAACACTTGTATCCTAAAAGAAAACAAAAATGTAAAATAAGGGAAATAAGGATTAATTCTCAAATTACTTGAATTAGACAAGTCTAGCCGTATTTCCTAGTAGCAGTGCCAAAATCTTGATGTCTCCCAAGCTACACCTCTTTTTTAGGCTAAATCGGTAGTTGTCAAAATATAACCTAACCAAGGTTAGGGTCGAATCTCACAGGGAATATGGTAGACTTAAAAGAACTTAATTGCAATTCGGGTTGATTAACTAACTTATCTCCATGGGGGGGAGGGTTATAATAATCATTAAAAGTAATTCTAAGCTAAGACAAGTGTTAAGCCAATATGAAGAGAAACTAGGGTATTGTATTCCCCTATGAGTCCTGAACTCGGTAGTACCAGATAATCGAATACTTTACTAGTGTGTAGCATGCAGATCGACAAGTTAAGTTCACCAAATTCTTTGGCCTAGGCGAGAGGCGAATTTCACTATGTGATTTTTTCCATCCCCATAGTATGACATTACTATTCTTTGGCTATTGTTCCAGTACAACCTCCCTTTAGGCCAGTTCAGTTGATTAGACCAGAAACATTAATCGAATCCTATTAATTAATCTCTTTTTCTATTTATTACTTCTTTTATCCAGTCAGTAACACTAGGCGGGTTCTACTGTTGGCCACCATTTTAAAACGAAGAGAATTAATTAATACATACATACACATTTTTCAAGAATTACAAATTATCCAATTTTATCTTTTTAGTTCTTCATGGTTCCACAACCCTAGTTGTGGATTTAGGTACTTAACATCAGTGTAAGTCCAAGACTTATAAATTTGAATAGCATAATTGAGTACTTACACAAAGCATTCAACTCTTTAATAAGAATCACAAGATGGAAATTAGAAGATGAAATTATGTTTTATAATTGTTTCTCAAACTCTCTAATATTTTTCTCTCCGTTCTATTCTATTCTCTATGAAAAATAACCTAAAAACTTATTTATAGTGTTCAAAATACAAAATCAAAATGAAATGGGACAACTGGGTCGGCAAACTCTACAAGGCACTTTACGAGCCATATAGCAGTTTATGGCTAGTGATAGGGCTTTTGTGAACTATCACTTTGATTCTCAACTTGTCTTCTACGACACCCCTCTATAGTCCATAAAAGATTCTACGACCTGTAGGAGGTTTCATCTGATGGAATTTTAGTAAGTCTTCCCCTTCTGATCCTCAAGGTAAGATACCAAGTTTACGGCTCGTAAAGTCTTCTATGGCTCATTTGCATGTTCATAGACTTAACTTCATAAATACACCCTTTACTGGAATTGCATAGAAAACTTCCTTTACGGCTCGTAGAATGCTCTACAGCTCATAAAAGGTCTCATGGATCTTCAACTTTTGCATATTTTGCCCAAAAATCATGCCAACCCTGAAATCTTGTAAAACAAACATAAAAACACATCAAACCTACTAACATCATATTGAGACCACACAAAATTCCAAGTTTTAAGCATCAAAAGTGTTGTATTTTGACAGCACATTACCAGGTAGCCACCTCTTGGGATGCGTCACCTGCTGAAGAGTTTATAGTGCCCAATCGACTAGTAAGGAGACTGAGATGGGACTACCTCAACTTCTACCGCTATGCCAGAGGCTGTACCATTGCGTACATAGACTGCAGTTATGGTTTACATATCTATCGACTCTATATAGGCACTGTTACAATGCCAGGATCAGACTGAGTCACAATTGGCTCAGTTAGTACAACAGCTCAGGCCTTAGGTATGCAAGGCAATCACAGAGTCCGAGGAACGTATGTTCGAGCACTACCAGGCTACATTGGACCAGTAGATCAGATTGTTACATGGACGGGTAGATACATTTGAGAGGCACTTAGAGGATCACCTCAATAGAGGATCGCCTCAACACTTTATAGACTCCAAACTTCTTCACTATCAAAACAGAAATCCACCAGCTCCATCAAGAGACTATAGTAGCACCTACACCATCACTGATAATGATCACAATTCCTACTATCACACCTCAGGTGCTAGATTTGTTTGCAGACGAGCCCTCTACTCTGGTCTTTAGGAAGAAACCATGCTCTGGTGATGAGGACTTAGACTCTACATTGAGAGACGCTCAGAGGAGAGAGTGTCATTAGATTGAGGAAATAGACGTGCATTGATGGTGCATGAGTAGATAAGATAAGACTAGGAGTATAAGCTTGTGAGGAGTGTTGGACCCTCTTTATCTACTAGTGCTACAAAGGAGGCCACCCAAGAGACTCAAGTTGGTCAGATGTGGACTGAGACCGGTTCTTAGGTACCCAGGTTTGATTTTTTGTCCCCTATTTATGATCTTACATTCGTTTTGGTGCATTGAAGACAACTTTTACAATAAGGTAAGGGTAGTAATAAACCTTAGCGATGTTTGAGCAACCACGGTGATATTTAATCAGTTTTTGAGTCTGGGGGATTTTCTTGCCTGTGTTCTTTCCTTGTGGACATTTATTTTTTATTAAAGCAGCATGTTTAGGATGTGTAAGTAGTAATAATAGCATATCGTATTGATATCTTTGGCATGATTTTGTTCATATTGAAAAAATAATACCCTTCAATTTTTTATTGATATGTTGATAGATAGTTTGATAGTAATTGTGTTGGATCTTTGTATGATATTACTAATATTGATAGGTGTCACGACCCAACCCAGGGGTCGTGAATGGTGCCGATAGGGCACCCGGACATTCACTTATATTGAATCTCCACTTACGATAGCTAAGGGATTTCACAAAAATTTCGACAGAGTCTCCTCTGTTTTTCTAACTAACCCCA
>JAOTQJ010082979.1:0-12460 GCA_025642045.1 Solanum sejunctum
CGAAGAAGATGAAGAGGAAACGAAGATGAAGGCGTCGCATTTGTGAAGGAAGAAAAGGGTTTTGTTGATTTGGGGGCTCGTGGGTGTCACGCACCCGTGTTTTTTTTTATTTTTTTTTGTGTTTTTTTTTTATATATATATATATATAATGTCGGGTTGGTTTGGCCTCGGGTTGGTTTTTTAAAATCAAAATCAAATCAACTCAAATATAGTCGGATTTTTTTCGTCAACACCTAACCAAATCGAACCAACCCACCAATTGGATTTTTTTTTCGAGTTGATTCGGTTTGTCGGTTTGGTGCTATTTACGGTTTGGTTCTGTACACCCCTAATACAAACACATATATATATATATATACCATACTATCCATATACATTTTTGCATACAAAATTGATTGCTCAAACATTTTTTTATCTTTTCAGATCATGTTTTTTGATGATTATAATTTATTTTTTTAGTATATGTTTATGTATAAATTGAATAACTTTATTATACATGTGTAACAATTATACTACACTATATATGTTTTTTAGTATACATTTCATGTATAAATTGAATAACTTTATTATACATGTATAAACACTTATACTACACAATATATGTATAACACATATACATTGAAAAAACTACATTTTATTTTTTTAAATACAATTAATTCTCTATTATAGCAACCTTATTGATCATTTTTTGTATCACTATTCATATGTATTTTTCGTATATGTATATTTTTTGAAAGTTTATTCCAATGTAGAGCGATGCCCATGGCGGACAATCAGGACCCCCTCATTCTTTGAGCGACCTAATCCCTGGTTCAGTTAGATGCATTTATGTAGATTCAGATGATCTAGAAGTATTTTATTGCATAATATGCATATCCTCGCACAAAAAGTAAATGATTTTTATCTTTTAACATCATTACAGAGCTTGGATGATGACGATCGTAAAAAATTCCCAGAGGTAGACGTCGATGCTCAGGCACATGGAGGTGGTGCACACCTTCCAGTAGAATTTGAAAATAATATATGCATTCTTCAATATACATATACAACTGAGCATCTCTTTAAAAAGAGGTATATTTTTTTCATTTTATGAGTAACTGAATTTAATCTAAAAAATTTCACACTCAAAAAATAGGATGTCAATGTTCAGACGGATCCACCCACAACCATTCATAACAAATCAACTGGAGAAGTGAGTCAAGATTTACAAGAATCAGACAACACAGAGGTATGTGCATATATGCTTCCTACGCACACACACTCACATATTAATTGTGGGATTACATATACAATCACATATACATAAACACTCATACATTATACATATACAATATTAGAAACAATTATTCACACATGCAATCATATATATATAGAGAGAGTCTTATATATATGTATACATAATTACACATATTCATATACGTATATGCAGGCAATTCTTAACTGGGTAATACTTGAGATTATCAAAGATTGCGAAAATCGTTCAAATGAGGGCAACCAGGACAGTGAGTAGGCTAATCCCATTGCACCACCAGATTTAGGCACAACAAGTCAGCACAGGTCAGGTGTTGAACCTACCGGACTTCCAAAACAAATAATACCTACATCATAGTTTGAATTATCAGACGAGCTTCTTCCCAGCCTTAATCAAGTAAACAACAATTTGGAAAGAAGAATGATTGTACATCCAATAGCCATGGCTAACACCCCGCCGTTAGTGATCAACACGACTCCATTACCAGTCAGAAGGGTCAGTCGGCCAGGACCATACAATGTATCACCATTCATGGCATCATTTGATCCGAAACAGGTAAACTTCTGAATACGCAAACAATTACATATGCAGAACATTAAGATATACACGCATATCCAAAAATTGATAACTTGTACGTTGAAACAGTTAGTTCATCAACTGGTCCGATCATTTTCCAGCAGAAGTATCCATTAAAACATATTTCAGAAAATCACGATGCAAAGCTCCATCTGGCTTTCTGAAGATGGCTCAGACTTGATATTTTATTAAGACAACTAAAGAAGTACGTATCAGACACAATTATCAGACACAATTATGTCTGTTTTTTGAAGATATCCCAATTTTTGTTTTCATTATTATTATTTCTTTTATATAGGAATGTCACAGGAGAACACTACAAGTGAACCAAGGCTGCGTTGGAAGTGCCTTTTGATTTTGGTGTGGAACAAATATCGAACAAGAACTGATTTTACAAGTTGGCTAGCGAAGGACAGGCCATTGACGACTCGGCACGGCTTCGTCAATAAATAAATTAAAATTTATTTATATGCAACACAATTTAATTTTATATATTCTGAAAAAATACTTTTCACATTTTTTAGCATATAGAAGTAATTATATACTACCTGCAGAAAAAAGCCAAGTATTAAAAAACATCTGGATAATCATTCACCATTGTTGATTGTAACTTCAATGGAATTATACACAACATCTGGAGAGTGTATTCTGATCTTGACAGTACTGAATGCAATGCAAATTCTGAAAGAACAATTGTATCCTACATCAATGGGTATAGGTTGCTAGCTGTTGTGCCATGGTCCGCTGTTGACAATATTTTTATATCGCTTTGCATCAGGGACAAGTTCCACTGGGTCTCATTGGTGGTGTCATTCAACAATCGATCAATCATGGTATATATTGGAGATAGTTGATTAGTTGGCTAAGAATAGTTCGTTATACATTATTAGTTAGTTGGTTGGGATTAGTGCTAGATACAATCATATATGTAAGGAAATATGATAAGGAGTGTGAGGATTCATTGAGGTATAAATACCTTCATTATGTACTGTACATTTGATATATACAGAAATACTTTCTTTCTCCACAACTTACCTTCTTCTTCGTCTACTCTCTGTTTACTCTTCATGGTATCAAAGCCACGAATCGAGTTTTGATTCACTGACTGACTATTATTTTCAATGGCTGATTCTGCAACCAATGCCACTAGCAATGTCGATTCAGCGGTTGAAACTCTTCATCAAATTGAGAGAAAGCAGAATCATCCTCTCTATCTTCACAATTCCGACACTCTGGGATGCATCCTCACCACCGTACAACTTATAAGGATGGAAAACAACTCAATATGGAGTAGATCTATGCTAATTCATCTCCGAGCCAAGAATAAGATGGGGTTTGTGCTTGAGACCTGTAGAAGGAGCGATTATAGAGCAGAAATGGAAGAACAATGGGAGAAATGTAATGTTTTTGTTCTTGTATGGATCATGAACACCGTGTCAAAAGAACTCCTCAGCAGTATTATTTATTCAACAGATGCGGCGATGGTATGAGTTGACCTGAAGGAGCAATTTGACAAGGTCGATAGATCTAGAGGCTATTAACTTCATAGGGAGATTTGCACAATTAGCCAAGGTAACATGTCAGTTCTCGCCTATTTCTCAAAACTACGGTTACTCTGGATGAATTTGATGCACTTGTTCCTCCACCTTCATATCGATGTGATAGATCTAGAACTTATGTTGATCATGTAGCATGTTTGAGGCTGTTTGCTTTTCTGATAGGATTGAATGAGGTATATGCCCATGCTCGAAGCCAAATCTTAATGATGAGACCTTTACCTAGTGTTGGAAAGGTTTATGCAATGATTATGATAAATGAGAGCCAAAGTTCGACTGCTAACTCTCATTCAGGAAATACCATGTCAGAACAGATTGCCTTGTATGCAGGGAAGGGAATATCCCTAAGAGATTTCAGTCAAGAAGAAAGAATTGGGATCAAATCTGTGACTATTGCAAGATTCAAGGTCATGTGAGAGAGAAATGTTATAAACTGAATGGATACCCTTTTGACTGGAAGTTCAAGAAGAAATCAGGGCAAGTAATGCATAATAATAGGCATCAAGATACGGTGAACCATGTAGCAGCTCTCATAAAGACTGTTGTGGAGTTGGGAGATGATTCTGTGATAAAAATAAAAGGCATTGAATATGGTCAATTTGTTTCCACACAACCCACCTTTACTCCACAGCAATATAATAAGATCCTACATATGTTGAAGAAGCAAGTTTTATCTCAAACAAAGAAATAGACAATGTGGCAAACATGGCAGGTGTGATTGTATCACATACTTTATCTGCAAATAGTGCTAACACACAGGTTGAGAAAGGAAAGGAAGCTGGATGGTTGATTTAGGGGCTACCTGTCATATGACTTACAACCTAGATAAACTTTGGCATGCATCTAGTTGTGTACATAATATAGTGCATCTGCCCAATGGTGAGGTTGCACAAGCTTCACATACTGATAGTTACAGTACTTTTGGTGGAAGTGTATTAGATAATGTGTTGGTGGTGCCTGCATTCAAGCATATCTTTCTTTCAGTGTCTAAGTTGATAAGGTAACTAAATTGCTCAGTTAACTTTTTTCCTGAGTTCTTTGTGCTTCAGGACCTCTTCAATGGAAGGGTGAAAGGGATTGGTAAAGAGATAGATGGGTTGTACTATCATCCTGCTGCAGTGCAAGATGAAGAAAACAGAAGAGAACAGATAGTGTTGATGACATAACAATCAAATGCAGACAAGCTGCTATGGCACAATAGGCTAGGTCATCCCTCTCTAAAAGTGTTACAACATCTATTCACAGATAAGGGCTTCAATGACAGTGAAGAATGTAATAAGTGTTTTGTATGTCCAATTGCCAAACAAACTAGATTACCTTTTCACTTGAGTATGTCTAGAGTATCAACTGTTTTTTATTTGATATATTTGGATGTATGGGGACCTTACAGGGTTGCTACACATAATGGTTTCAGATTCTTTCTAATCATAGTTGAGGATCATTCAAGAATGTGTTGGTTGTACTTGCTAAAAATGAAAATTGATATGTTTTTAGTATTGAAATCTTTTTTGACACTAGTTAAAATTCAATTTGATAAGAATGTAAAGAGGATAAGGACTGATAATGGGACTAAATTCTTTAACAATGAATGTTGTGACTTGCTGAAATCTCTTAGTGTTATTCATGAAAGTAGTTGTACGTCCATATACTCCACAACAAAATGGGTTGGTTGAGAGAAAACACAGGCACATACTTGAGGTAGCTAGAACAATCAGATTTCAAGGGAATATTCCTATCAGATTTTGGGAAGAATGTGTATTAGTTGTTGTATACCTGATCAACAGACTCCCTCCCTACCCCAGTTTTGAAAGGAAAATCTGCTTATGAATAGTTCTATGGATACAAGGCTAATATTAATCATTTAAGAACTATAGTATGCTTGTGTTATACAACTAAGGTGATAAAGCAAGACAAGTTTTCTCCTAAAGTTGATGTCTGTGTAATGATGGGATACTCACCAACTCAGAAAGGATACTTGCTCTACAATCTGTCTCAAAAAAAGTTTACTGTTAGCAGAGATGTTATATTCAAAGAAGATGTTTTTCCTTTCAAACAGACAATTGAAAGCCAGAAGCCATTATTTCCTATTGAGCCAGCTGCACTGTCAGATGATCATCCCATAAGTAATGAAGATAAAGAATTACCTGTGCCTATTCATGCAGACAACATGCACTTAGACAGTGATCCCATGATCCTAGGAACAGAGGTTATTTCTAGTGTAGAACTAATTGTACAGACTGATATAGAATTCATTATTCAGTTTGATGCTGCCACCACTACAGTTGAACTGATAACCAAAGGGACTGAAGGAGTTATGACAAGGAGATCTACCATAACTCCTCATCCCCCAATCTGGATGAAGGATTATGTGACAACCAGATCTCATCAACACTCTCAAAGCAACTATGTATCTTATGACCACATCTCACCTAAGTACAAGGCCTACCTATCTATGTTCTCCACAGAGGTTGAGCCAAGGACTTTTGAGGAAGCAATTAAGGACAACAGATGGATATATGCCATGTAGCAAGAGGTGCAGGCTCTGGAAGAAAATGGGACCTTGAAATTAGCTGAATTGGCAGAAGGAAAATATGTTATTGGGTGCAAATGGGTATTCAAGATTAAGTACAAGGCTGATGAACAGGTTGATAAATTCAAGACAAGATTGGTGGCCAAGGGATACAATCAGACTGAAGGAATTGATTACCAAGAAACATTTTCACCAGTGTTAAAATGATAATAATTAGGGTCATTAAAGCATTGGCTGCTGCTCACAGCTGGGACATACTGCAAATGGATGTGTACAATGTATTTTTGTAGGGAGACTTACTTGAAGAGGTGTACATGGACTTACCTAAAGGGTTCCACATGGCAAAGAAGGGTAAGAACCTTGTTTGCAAGCTGGTAAAGTCTTTATATGGTCTTAAGAAGGCTTCAAGATAGTGGAATGCCAAACTAATTGAAGCACTGCTAAATTTAGGCTACTCACAGGGCCACTTAGATTACTCCTTTTTCACCAAGAGAAGGGGTAGTGGTTTAATGATAGTCTTGGTGTATGTTGATGACCTATTACTCACAGAGAATGACAGAGGGTTAATAAAAGAGACCAAGCATGTTCTTCACAAACACTTTAAGATTAAGAACTTAGGGGATCTCAAATACTTCTTGGGCATTGAGTTCATGAGGTCCAAGGAGGGCATTATGATGAATCAAAGAAAATATGCACTTGAGTTGATATCAGAAGTAGGTGTGGGTAATGCTAGACTCAACATGACACCATTGGAGTGTAATGAAAAGTTGACCAGTGTGGAGTTTGATCCAGACACCCTGTTTGAAGATGTTCAAAGATATCAAAGGTTGATTGGCAAGCTACTCTACCTCACCATTATCAGACCAGACATAGCATTTGCATTCCAGCCACTGAGCCTGATCATACAGAAGCCTAAAATATCACATTAGAAGGCAACTTTAAGGGTCATCAGATATGTGAAATTAGAGCCTGGAAAGGGACTCCTTATGGGCTCCAGTCAGAGACATCAGTTGCAGGGGTATTGTGATGCAGACTGGGCTGCATGTCTAAGCATAAGAAGCCAGTCAATGGTTTTGTTTTAAAGCTTGGAGATTCTCTAATTTCTTAGAAGTCAAAGAAGCAACACACAGTATCTAAGAGCTCCACAGAAGCAGAGTATAGAAGCTTGGCAGCTTTGACAGCTGAAATTGTATAGGTCACTAGCCTACTCAAGGAGTTGTAAGTCAAAATAACAGAGCCGACAATCATTCATTGTGACAACAGATCTTCCTTACAACTTGCTGTCAATCCTGTGTTCCATGAGCGTATAAAACACATAGAGATCGACTGCCATTTCATTAGGGAAAAAATCCAGAAGGGGCTCATCAAAACTATCTGCATTAACACTAAAGATCAACAAGCTGATTTGTTCACTAAAGCATTAGGACGAACACAACATGACTTTTAATACACAAGCTTGGACTATTGAATCTCTTCAATAAATCCAGCTTGAGGGGGAGTATTGGAGATAGTTAGATTAGTTGGCTAAGAATAGTTAGATATACATTATTAGTTAGTTAGTTGGGATTAGTGTTATATACAATCATATGTGTGAGGATATATGACAAGGAGTGGGAGGATTCATTTGAGGTATAAATACCTCCATTACGTACTGTACATTTGATATATACAAAAATACTTTCTTTCTCCACAACTTACCTTCTTCTTCATCTGCTCTCTGTTTACTCTTCAGTATATGACTCTAGTAGATCTCCAACCCGTGATGCATACATAGACAAAGAAGTCATCAAGTTTGCAGAGCTCATACCCCCACATACCTCGCATCGTCACAGTTCTACAAAATCAGAGTGATTGACATATATATTCAACCAAAGTTCAACTCAGCACAGAATACGACAAATTTGCAATTATACATGTCGACAATCTACTGCAGCAGCATGAAGAAAGCTTGTAAGTTGCTTATCAGATGTCATTTGTTTATAATCAGTACAAAATTCATTTTTTTTGCAGGGATTGTGGAATACATTTAGCTATATTTGCAGAATACCTTAGTGAAGGTCTAAAAATACCTCCAAGTCTCATTGACTGTGACTTGATGCTCTCCAGATATGCAGCTCATTTGTTAAATTATGGAAAGCGAAAGAATGAAGAAGGCGCAGTCAGCACTAATGAAGCCTCCCAGAGACCTAACAGATAGTAATGTTGGTGATGGCATTTTATTCTAGTTATCCAGCAGGGGTTTTGTTATTTTGTCCAACTTCTTTTGTTTAAAAACTGCCATGCCTTTTCGTTAGGACATTCAAACATATTTATTAGTTTTTTGTGGGGTACAGACAATCCTCTTATATGAAATGTTTGCTTATATGTCCTTATTGAATTCAAATTATACACAAACATGTATTATACAATACAAACTACACATTTATACATTACACACGTAATATACAAACATATTTCAAAACCAAATCAAAAACATATATGTATAACATAGACCAAAACACCAACATACAAACTTGATATATACATATACAAATATATAAATACATATACAAATATATATATATATATATATATATTACAAATACATACACAAATACATAATTATACACGCATATACTGTAATTTACACTCTTATAAATGTACTTATAATTATCAGAAATGACAACATATTCGATTTAATAACTGCTCATAAATGTGTTTACATACAAAGTTTATATAGTTTCAAAAATAAATTATACAATTATATATATATTAAGCAATTGAATACATTTAATCATTTATATATACATCCACGTAGCTTCGACTACACAAACGGAATACAAAGTTTTTACATACAGATGTATGCAATATACATTATTACCTGAAATAACTACTCATGAATCCACATACACATAAAGATAATATATTTGGTAAGGTATGTATTATACAATCAATACATAATGATTACACATGAATCCATAAAAGCATTTATACAAAGGCAATACACATACAGTTCATTTATTGTACTTATATCTCTTTAAGAATATGTATAATTATAATCGTGTTACAGATAACATTCATCAATTTATACATTATAGCACATATGTTCACCAAAAAATAAACGCCAACAACATACAATTAATATCTGATTCAAAATTTACTTTTTTATTAAAATGAATAAAAGCGTCTATATAAACATCAAAAGTTTCAAAACGGCAAAAAATAAAACAACATATAGACAGATGATTATAAACTACGGAGTGCGAGGCTTATTTCTACAAGATCGCTGGTTATAACCCGCAATCCCACAAGTACTACATGTATTTTTTCCCTTGGATGATAGAGCTCAGTGAATGATTTGTCTCTACTCTTTTTCTTTGATCTTCCTAGAGGCCTCTTGATCATAAGAGGCTTAACGAAATCAACCTGTATGTGCTCTGATATAATCCAATTCATTCTATCTGGCAATGGATCTATTGGCACTTGGTACATTTTCAATACAGTTTTCGATTTGTACAGATTTGAGTAAAATTCATTTGATTCTAGATGCTTAATCTTCAATACCGCCCAAGCATGTTTACAGGGTATTTCTTCAATCTGGAATCGACTGCAACTACATGTTTAGACACATTTTAAACTTTCTCCCTTCATCACTAACATTGTGGACGTGAATAGTAGATGATACCACCTATCCAATTCAAATAAAAGAAATTAAAATTATGGCCAGATACAATGCTTGTCAAATAATAATTATACAGCCAACACAGAATTAATACTTTCTGCAAGATACGACATCATATACCATCCTCTATGCACTGGAACATAAATTTGGCCCACTTATCATCAGCAGCTAACTGTAAATACTACTTAACCCTTACATCTATTCTTTTCACAATCCTCATTAGCCTATGAAAATCAAATTGTGTATAATCTTTGGCCATTGTATAAAATATGTTACTCAATTTTTCGTGAGACCTTCTATATTTAGTCTTAACATTACCCCACAAATGTCATATACAAGCATAATGTGAAACACCATTATAGACTCTCATAACTGCATTTATTATGCTCTCATTTCGGTCGGAAACCATACACATATTAGGGCGTTGTCCATACGCTTCCTTAAATTGCTCAAAAAATCAAGTCCAGGTAACATCATTTTCAGAGTCTATAATTTCATATGCAAGAGAGAATATATGTCCTGTTTGCACACAATTTATCAAAAAACACAAATAAAATTGTTATTTTATATATATCAATTGAAATATTTATACACAGTTGTAACGAGAATTATACCTGCTCCATCCATACAACTTGCAGAAACAAATTGTCCATTGAATTAACCTCTAAGGTGACTCCCATCAACAACAACCACAGGTCTACAGTGATCAAACATCCTGATAAAAACATGTAAAGTAATAAAGCAATAAAGAAATCCATCTTCACCAGTCTTCTTCAATTGCGCATGAGAGACAGGATATGCATAATCCAACATATACAAATAAGTTGGAAGCTTGTTATACGATCCTACTAACGTCCCCTACAATGAATTCAAAAGCTTTTTTCTTTGCTCTCCAGGCTTTCATGTATGTTACATCGATCCCAAGATCAATTTTCATGTCCTTTTTTATATCTGAAGGTGTGTATTTTCTCTTGTGATCTTCCAATTTAGGTTTCACTATTCCACCAATAAGATTGCTAGTTGCCTGCCTCTGTGAATAAACCCTATCCTTCAGTGGATATGTATGATCTATGTTAAACATCCTAATTCGAAACATACTGACTTGTTAATAGCAGAAGTTTTCATCATCCACTCACACTCATCCGACTTACATACAATTGTGTAACTGTATGTATATACACAAAATAAAAAATAAATATAATATGAATAATGCATTATTTTTATACATATACACAAACTTGAAAATCAGATTTTTGGACGAAAAATGTCAGGTTCATTTATTTGTGTATATCTGGTTGCATTTGACCTTTGAATCTTAAATTAGAACCTATTCACAATTGCATAATGCTCTATAACAGTCTTCAGGGTAGCTTTGTCTCTATACACCTGGTCTACTTCAACAAACTTATGTGATGGGCCCAATATGACTCCGATCCATTCATCAGAAGCCAAAGCATGAAGAGGCTGCACCAACTCATCAATTGCCATATTATTTATTTCAAAGTCATCCATTTCACACATTTGCACGGTTGCACTCAACGAAATAGAATATTCATTAGAACTTTCATCCACATTACTATCGTTTATGCCTTTTGCAAGTATACTTGACATATCGGATACATATTAAAATTATTGGTTGATTTTTTCAACATAGCATACACCTAACACTCATATCATTGTATATCACCATTGGCATTTCTCAAGTTCGACTTTATACTCAAGCATCAAGTCCTTTCTAGTAATATCAACACGCAGTTGTCGAGCAATCAATGTACAAAGCTCGTTATAGATGGAGTTCTCCTTAAAAACAACCCCCTCCAAAACATTATCAACGTAGTTATTATTATCATCCCATCGTCCGAAGTACATAACCATTATTGTGAGGGACGATATCCCTAGACACAAAAAATTTATACAAAACATTGTATCACTTAAACAAACTAATCCAGAATTTATACACAACATAATATTTACTACTATATTTATTTATACAAATTATACTTATTTTGCATTTCATCACTTAAACGGATTAATAATCGTAATAGCATTATTAAACAAGTCATACGATATATACATATCGTAAAGGTTATAACAAATTATTTTTTCACCCACTGATTCAATATTATGATCACAAACAAAAATTTATAAAATTTTAACCAAGTTTAAGCGTAAACACACAACACAAAAGTATAACTCAAAAGCCAACATCTACAGATGCAGACAGGAGAAAATTATTAGCTTTTCATAAGGATCAAACAAACAGCACAAAGGACAGAACTGTAATCTACACAAATGAATCAGGGACAGCCTGTATTGGATCGAATAACAACAATAATTCGCAAAATATATATTTTTGCATCACAAATACACGTCCAACAAACACTATTCAAAACTAATCTCACCAGATTTGTCGTTCAATAATGAAGAAAATTATTCATTTTTGATATTGAAAATGACCGCAAGAAACTCCAAAGACACTTTTTTTTACCTGGATGAAATAGTCACAATAGGAAAGAAATTCTATTTATTATTGTCTTCCTTTAATTATGGAACTATTTCCATATATTTAATAGGCGAAAATAGAGCAATTTCAACATTAAGTTATTTTATAAATTTTTTTATACATTAAAAAACAAACAGAATTATACATATGAGTTGGTATAACTATAATTATAAAATATAATTTTAAAAACATTAGCTATTCTAGCCTATTATATTTCACTCTATAGCTATTTATGAAAGTTTTTCAAATAATATGTCAATTAACCAAAAAGAACTCATTATGTAGTTTATGCGTTGTATGAATATTCAACAAAATGATAATATAATATCCCTTTGCCAAATCCCCTTAATCCGATCACTTGTCTCCAATAATCCATTGCTCC
>JAOTQJ010082990.1:0-12459 GCA_025642045.1 Solanum sejunctum
TTCTTCTTCTTCTTCTTCTTCTTCTTCTTCTTCTTCTTCTTCTTCTTCTTCTTCTTCTTCTTCTTCTTCTTCTTTTGCTGCTACTGCTCCTCCTCCTCCTCCTCCTTCTCCTTATGTTATTATTGTTATTTCTTGTAGCTGCTATTGCTATTGTGTTGGGAAGAATAAAGGAGAAAGCATATTATTTTTTTCTCAAAAAACTCTCTGGATTTGAGAAAAAAATTAAATTTTCGTTTGTTTGATACTAAATTTCGTTGTTGTATCACTGGGTATTTCTTGTGAGGTAATTTTTGATCATTTTGGTAAGTTAATACTATTGTTTTGCATGTACTGCAAATTTGGGTTTTATCTGCTATTTTGATTAAATTCGTTTCAACAATTGCTTAAATATACTTCCAGCAACTGCTGCACGTGCTCTAGTTGTTGTTTTAGCAATTGCTAAATATTGTTCAACAATTGTTGAAATACATCAGTAACTCATCTAACAATTATTGAAATATAATTCAGTATTTGCTAAAATCGTTTCACGTGCTCTAGCTACTGTTTTAGCAATTGTTGAATAATGTTCAACAATTGTTGAAACACATTCAATAACTCATGCAACAATTATTAAAATATATTTAATAATTGCTAAACTATTGTTAGTATTAGTTGTTGCTGCAACAATTGCTGAATATTGTTAAATAATTGTTGAAACACATTCAGTAACTCATGTAACAATCGTTGAAATATATTCAACAATTACTAAAATCGTTGTAGGTGTTCTAGTTGCTGCAACAATAATTTCTGAATATATTTTAACAATTGTTGCATGAGTTAGTGAGTGTGTTTCAACAATTATTGAAAAATATTCAACAATTATTGCATCAACTACAGGCATAATCAAAATAAAATCATGATTAGTTTTCTTTTAAATCATAATATAGGTACAAACGTCCATACTATCAATGGGGAATAAAATAACAGTAGGAGTGGATTTCAATGGTGAATGGATTGAGTTCAACAATCGTTATATTTGGTGTTAGAAAAATAGAGAAGTGGTAAATACAATAGTAATGATGGTGGACCAAGATGTCACTTATGAAGATTTTGCAAACACAACCATTTTCTATTATGAACTAGATTGTATTGATAGATCTTGTCATCACCTACATGCATAGTTACGGTGAAAAGCAAAGGGCCACTCCATTTAGGATAAAAAATTAAATAAGTTTGCGTACTTATTTGGAAGATGAAGGCAGACCCATTTTAAGGGTATACATGATTAAAAGATTGACTGAAAATTGTCAAAACTAACAAATAATAAATGATGAATGTGATTCAGCTGACATGGACATTCTAGCAAAGAAAACGTTGGTGCACAAAATACTCATTAGACTCATACTACTGAAGTTGCCAATAACACACTGGGAACCACACAATCATCACAGTCTAGTCATGCTCACAATGACAAAATTGATTTTTACATCAGTATGTCATTCAAGAATAAGCAAGAGTTAGATATTGCCTTGAAAGTTGCTTATGTGAAGAAAGCTTTTCGAATGAAGAAGGTGATCAATTTGCATACCGTGTGTTGTGTGAAATGTGTACATTCTGAAAGCAAGTGGTGGTTGATAGTTGTAAAGCTTCAAAGTTTTTATAGGTTTTACATTAGAAAGTATGAAAAATGCATACATATGATTCACAACATCTCACGAGTCATAATCCCCACGCTACAAGAAAAGTTGGTGAATACTTCAAGGATAAGTTCCCAAAAGGTAAATGTCTTTCTATAAAAGATATTGGGAATTCAATCTGCATTAGATTGGGCTGCAAGGTTGGTTATTGGTTGGAAACTAAAGTGAGATCGCAAAGGCTTTGATAAGGGGGACACATGAGCATGATTATGCAATGCTTGATGCTTACCGTTATATGCTTACAATGGTAAATCTAGAAAGTAAGACAGATTCGCAGCTTGATGAAAATGATAGGTTCACGTATTTTTTTTGTTGCCTATGGAGCTTGCATTCGAGTTTTTTGATATATTCAAAAGGTCCTAGTTATAGATGAAATATTTTTGAATAGTAAATATGGAGGCGTGTTGTTGTTTGCCGTAGCACAAGATGTCGAAGGTCATATTTTCCGAGTGACATTTTGTGTAGTCGACACTGAGTGTGATGTTTCCAAGTATTAGAAAGATAGTTGAGATTATGTTTCCTTTGACTCATTATGGTTGTTGCATGAGGCACCTTAGAAAAAATATCTGAAATACCTTTCATAATGGAAAAATCATCTACTACTTTTATGAAGCAGTAAAAATATATAATGCAGATGAATTTAATGATCAATTCAACTAAATAAGAGATATGGTTCCAGGAGCTGTCGTACACTTGGAACATGTTAGATTTCACATATGGAGCAGGGCATTCCTTCTAGGAAACACATAAATCTCATGTGTTGACTTTTTTTTTGCATGTTTTTCTTAACAGTTGTGTATTAAAATTGCAGTAATTAGAGTAACTATTGCATATATTTTAGCATATGTTATATGAGATGCATGAAAGTGTAATAGTTATTGATATAAATGCAACTATTGTTAAAACTACTGCTTCTATAATATTTTTCAGTAATATTGATAGTTTTACTTATTTTTTGTAGGTACAAAATTATGACGCCAAATATTGCTGAGTCGTTTAATGCAATATTTCTTGATGAAAGTGAATATCTAATTGCTGCTTTTTTAATAAAATAAATAGGATATACAAAGAAAAGTTTCATAAGAGGCATAATATGTTCATCAATGCATCAACCATCTTTGTTCCAAAGATAGAACAAAAATCACCAAAAATATCAATTTGAGGAATAAGCTATTGGTTCATCAAACTACCAACTACGAGTATCTTGTCACTGGTCCCAATGCAGTTGCAACAGTTAATTTGCAATGTAAATCTTGCACTTGCAGGGTCTTTGACCTTGACAAAATATCATGTCCACATGCTATGGCAGCGCTCCGATGTCAATATGGTGATGATTATGGAAGGTGTATTTATGAATACTCATCTCCGTATTATAAGATAGAGACATATCTTTTTGCATACTTAGAAGAAATTATACCTTTACCGCCCAAAGATACTTGGAAAATTTCTAAAGAATTTTTAGAGAGGAAAATACATTCTCCATATGTTGAGCCATACAAGGTGCGAAGAAGGGCTAAGAAGAGATGAAAAGAAATTGGAGAATCATTCCCAACAAAGAAAAATAAATGTTCTATATGAAAAAAGAGTGGACATAAAAGAACAACATGCTCGGAGCAAAGTGCTCCACAGGTGTAGATTTTGATTACTATTTATTATTTGTAAACATTTCTTAAATTTATTTAGTATTGATGTTGAATAAATATTGTTGTCGAATGCTTCAGTTCTCAAGAAATAAATTGATAGCATTAATATTGATAGTCATTTCAGCAATTATTTAACATGCTGAAAATTTTCTCAACATGTCACAGTAGCTTCAACAATTGTTGTATACTTGCTGAGAAAAATTTCAAGTAAGATAAACTCCTTTAGAAATTGTTGAAATTGTTGAGAAATTTCTAAGCAAGTGAGTAGGTTGATTTAGCAACTGTTGAAATTGTTGAGAAAACTCTAAGCAAGTGAGTTTTCTGATTTAGCAATTGTTGAGAAAAAATTTTAGCAAGTAAGTTGTCTGATGTAGCAATTGATGAAAAATTGAGAAATGTTTTAGCAGAAAACTCAAGTCTAGGTACCATTATACATATAAAGTACTTTGTTTATCAATTAATATGATTTATATAATCAATTAACAATTAAATTGCCCGATTAAAGTTGATTACATGTTCGATTGCTTGATTTATTATCTGTTATGAATAAATTACCATGTAAGTACACAAAATCGCTAATAAACTCAAGTCTAAGTACCATTATACTTATAAATTACTTTATTTATCAATTAATATGATTTATATAATGATTAACAATTAAATTATTCAATAATTTGCTAAAATATTTTTCAATAATTATTTAACATGCCGAAAAAAGTTTCTCAGCATGTCGCAACAACTTTAACAATTGTTGTATACTTGGTGATATAATTTCAATAAATAAGGTAGATTCTTCTAGCAATTGTTGAAATTGTTGAGAATATTCTTAGCAAATGAGTTGTCTGATTTAATAATTGTTAAAGTTATTGAGAAATTCTTTAGCAATTAAGTTGTTTGATTTAACAATTATTGAAATTATTGAGAAAATTCTTTAGCAAGTGAGTTGTCTGATTTAGCAATTGTTGAGAAAGTTTTTTAGCAAGTGAGTTGTCTGATTTAGCAATTGTTTAAATTGTTGAGAAAATTTTTAGCATGTGAATTGTCTGATTTAACATTGTTGAAAAATATTTTAGCAGCAAACTCAAGTCTAGGTACCAAAAATTACTCTGTAATTGCTATATCAAAATTACCACAAATTACCATAATGTTGAGAAATTTTCTCAATTAAGGTTGATTACGCGTAGTCAACAATTGTTGAGAAAATTTTCTCAACAATTTCAATAATTACTAAATCCAACAATATACTTACTAACTTTTTTTAGCAGTTGCTTGTAACACTTCGTAAAATTACTAAAATACCCTAGAATGTAATCGTGCACATAATGCGTCTTCCTAAGCTCCTATGGAAAATTCAAGATCGGATTTTTGATCATCACAAATAAATTGAGTGGAAAAATAGTTTCGACCCGATTTTAGAGCAATCTGGTCAAAAAATATTTTTTACTAATTAATTTCAGGATAGTATTGATGCGCGCCCAAGGCGCGATGCGTCTGGGATGCAGAACGACACTTATTTTTTTTCAAAATTTTTTACGGGATTGAAAAATCGGTCAAAAAGCAATTTACAAAAATTTATACATAAAACACACTTGAAAAACGCATTTGATGTGTATTTTTCTTGAAAAATAATTTTTAATGTGTTCTGAGAATTTTGCAAAAATAACATATGTCCGCGCCCCTGGCGCGACACAGACATGGTGTTATGAGATGAAATTTTATTCTTTTATTTTGGGAAGGTTATTTTGGTAAATCTCCAACCCCTCCCAAGTCCTAGAAATGATTATAATATTTTTTTTTTTTTTGTGAAATAATGGTTTTAAAACCCATTCTTCAGCCTGAAAAGGTGAGAGTTTTAAGAGAGCAAGAGAGGATAAGCTTGGTATCTTGAGGAGTTTAGTCAAATTCTTGCAAGGATTCATATTGCCTTCATCTCAGGTATGCAAGGCTAAACTAAAAGCATAAGATTATCGTTCCATGTGCCCCATAGATGGTCATAGCTGAGTTGAGAATCCATGAGTTTCTACATATGATTCTTGAAGTTTTATCTTGGTTAAATTCTTGAATTATTTTCTATGGTAGTAATGAGTTTCTCGTATATAATATTATCTTAATGATGTTCTTGAAATTGAGTAACTGTTTGGATGTATGTTCATGCCTTCATTCACATGAACCATAATTGAGTATTATGATTACTTTTATGCATTATTTTGAAAACTGAGATTTGATGGTTATACTGAGCATGTAATCCCTGAAACAATCCCAGAAAGTACTTGAAAATGTACCTCAGAAGAGCCCAAAATTATAATTTCTATATATCTCAAAATCCATGTGTGATATCAAAATTTGACTTTATTTTCATGATCAGGGGGCAAAATTTAGTGAGAAATAGGTCTAATCCCTATTTTAGAGCAATTGAATCGCAATGTCAATTTTCCAAAATTCCTTTATCCAGAATCGACCGCATCCTTGGCGTGACGCGGCTAGGGCAAGGACCAGTGTAAAACTTGCCTCTACAATAGTTTCACATCGTGGACCGGAGCTGTACATTTTGTTGCCAGTGATTTTATCTCGGTCTAAGGCTTTTGGGTCTTGAACCTAAGCCTTCCTATGTGTGAAAATACCTATACTTAGCCATATTTCAACACCATATTATACAAGACATTCCCCAATACTCTTTCAAATATTTAGACAAATATTTCACCTCAAATTTCAAGTTCCAAAACTCAGCCAGATATTAAGGGTTTCACTCAAGCTTCGAGTCTCCATTTTCAATCTTCATCAAGCAATTCTCCAAAGCTAAGATATGTGGGTTTCAACCATTAGGTCCTTTCACCCGTGATGCCCAAGCTTCCTTTTTTTTATTACAAATTTCATGTTTCTAAGTTGATTTTACATGTGAGTCTTCTACTATGAATTTGATTATGAACTATGTTGGGGTTTTGTAAAAGTGTGACTGTTTAAGCATGTTTTGAGCTATGAAGCTTATATCTATCTCAAGATTAGATCTATCTTAAGATTTGAAGAAGGATTTTGATGTATATTGCATGACAGTATTACCAAGTGTTGGTGGGTGGTTTTACATTGAATTTACTTGCATGATTTCACTCTTTAATTATATGGTTTTACACTAGCATTGCACACCCACTAAGTGTTTGATGAAATGTTTGATTAATGTAGCTTGAGTTGTTGAAGGCCAAATGCTTGACATATGAGTTAAGTGAGTTTATGATGATGAAAGAGTGATATATATATGTTTATTTCATGAGAAGTATCTATTTTATTGTGAGTTGACCATAGCCAATTGAGGGGTGAGGCCTCAATCACCTTGGATGGGGGTGGTAAGCCATTAACCATTTGAGGGGTTGGTACCTCAATCACCTAGGATGGGTCGGTAAGCCATCAACCAATTAAGGGGTTGGTACTTCAATCACCTAGGATAGGGGTGGTAAGCCATCAACCAATTAAGGCGTTAGTACCTTAATCACCTAGGATGGAGGTGGTAAGCCATCAACCAATTGAGGAGTTGGTACCTTAATTACCTTGGATGGGGATGGTAATACATCAACCAATTAAGGGTTTGGTACCTTAATCACTTTTAAGGGGTGATCTACCTTAGACTCCAAGTACTAAGTTGCTTGGTCTATGATGATAGTCTATTCCTACATATGTAGTATATTATATGTAAGCATGTTTACTTCAAGTATCATTTATGCATGCCATATTGTTATAAGATCATTTATTGCTTAATTATGCATTTTGACTATGTTGCTTATCTATTGTTGCATTGCATCCTACATACTTAGTACATTCACATGTACTAATGCATACTCTATGCCTACGTGATGTTACCATGTAGGAATCAGAGCCCTATTTGATCATTCTTCTCCTCCTCCACGTGGTTAGTGCGATAGCTCTCAAAGCAAGTTGGTGAGTCCTCAACTTCGAGGACATACTTCTCTTGATTTATGCTATGTATAGACTCTCTTTTCTTTATGGTATGCATTGATTATGTGGGTGAGCCCGGTTGCTTACCTTGGCCCTCGCTAAATTCTATGTTTAGAGGTGTTGTTGGACAAGATATGTAATGATGCTTTGAGCTTTAACTCTCTTGACTCTTTTGATACTTTATGATATGAAAGTTGTCTCTTAGCCCCGTTTATCCCTATTTACTATCTCTTCTTGTTAGTTTATTTCTTTCATGATCAAGGATGTATAATGATATGTTAAAAGGCTTGCTTGGGGTCCCTCTGGGTTTCCCATGCACCGGGTCATGTCTAGGCCCTAGACTTGGATCGTGACAATCCCAAAGATTTCATTTATCATATTTTATTGAGTTTCATGTATATAACTTTTGAGCATGAATATTGATTTGAGAAAGGATTTCGGTGATAAGCAGAGATCATTTTTGAAGCATGGGTTTTTAAGAAAACACTTGACATTTTAATGAGTTTTGATTGAATTGAGCATTGAGTCTACAGGACACTTTGAGTACGTATTGATTATAATGTAAATATATTTTTCATAATAATTTCATTGATAGATGGTGGTGATAGTTGACGTGAGTCTTAGCGAGGATGGATTTGATTGATAAGTTGTGCATGTTTTAGTCTTGGGAGCATTATTGAGAATCGAGTTGGGTGAGGAGTGTCACGCAGAACTGCGTTTGCTAGCGTAGGATAGTCGTGCAGCACGTTCTGGTGACTCTTGTCCCAAAAGTTGGACATTCTCTTTGGATCTAAGAGGTAGAGATAGAGATACTACATCCTTTACCTTGGCAAGTTTAGGACCGGCTTGACAACATTGCTAATTCGTTGTGCACCACCTAACTTAAAGGTGGTGGGATAGGATAAACTTCGGTTAAGAGAATCTCCCAAGTAACACTGATTGAGCATGAATTTCTAACGGAGTCCTTTGTTCTTTTCAAATATACATTATAAAGAGCATGATTTACTTTAAACTTGCATGAATTACTGAGTCGAGATGAGTTGAGTTTTCTGAGTCGAGTTGATGTTATTGGTATATTCTTTTCCCTGTTTCAATATTCCATGTACTAATGCCACTCTGGTGATGCATTGGTTTATGATATAGATATACGATATCGATATCATCAGCAGAAGCATCGTTAAAGATCTTTAGAGGTTCAGTGGGTTGGTGACCTCACTTACTCCGGAGTATTCATATGTTATTTCTATCTTGCTTTAGAGTTAGATACTTGTTAGCTTTACTTTGATTGAGGTAGCCATGGGACAGTCATTGTCATCACCTAATAGTGATAGAGGCTTTATAGACTAAAGTCGGATTGTTGATTGATAAGACTATACTTCTCGTCTACTAGCCTTTTTATTTATGACATTGTTTTAAGATCAGATGAGATATGCCCATTTACTTTCTTTTTGTTCTTCCGCTGATTAGAAAAATGTATGAATAAATGAATGTGATGAGGTCAAGTGGTTCGCTTGGGACTAGCAATAGTCTCTAAGTGCTGGTTATATCTAGGGTACCCTCCAGGGCGTGACATTGCTAAAGCAATCTATCTACTTGTTAATATTTTTTTCAGCAAAAAAAGTAATTATTTAAGTAGCCTCTACTATACTCAAACATTTCTTAACAACAGAGCCATTTAAAAGTAAGACACTTGAACACCATTTTTACAGCATAACTATTCAAATAAAAGATATGAAAGAAAAATATTGTCTATCAATCCAAAATATACATTAAATATTTTTTAAAGTCATTAATAACCAACAAAATTAAACACTATGGTACCATTTCTTTTTCAATTATGACTTCCATCTACCTGTGTCGCATCTTGTTAACTGTATTATCATTCATAAGTGTCATAGGAGTGTTGGTAATTAGGTGCTCAATATACCCAAGTGAATATGAACCACAAGCTACAACTGAATCATTTTTGGAGCATCCTCCAACCTCTCAAAGTACCATTCTCTATTCAAGAGTTCTTAGGCAAGTGGTCAAATATTTTACTTCGCTTCAAGAATCTACAAAATAATTTCACTATCGACATCATGGCTACCACGAAACTCTCATCGAGATAAACACCCCTATTGCGATCATACGCATTAATCTTTCCCTCCCCGATGAGAATTTCAAGTGTAACAAAATGCTTTGATCCAAGATTCAAGACAGTAAAAAGTCTCTTAGTAGCATAGCACGTGACACTATCATGAAATAGTTTACCCCCTTTGCAATAATTCAAATAGTAAGCATCAAACATATATTGCTCAATTTGTTCCCTCAAACTGACACTGCCCGGTATGAAACTCTCTTTGGCCAATGCTTTATACACACTCATGAAGTAATTAGGAAAATTAATATCAAGAATTATATCTCTAAGATCATAATGTAGGGGGAATTAATTATGCCTTGGATGCATTAAGCACAATATTTCATCTATATGCTGCAACAACAAAAGAATTAGCGAGATAACTTCATATGATTATTGCATCTGTTGCAACAATAATTGCTTCAGAAGAATAAGCAATTGTTGCAATGACAGACACAACTATTGCAACAAGTGTTACATCTGTTGACACACTATAATAATAAAATAAAATAAAATAAAAATTATTAGAACTTACCAGTCCTTCCACCACTTTTGCATATTGTTCATGATCTCAATGTTTTCAAAATCAAATTCATGCATTGTGTAGAGCTTATTCGTCGATCCTTAGTTTTTAAGATATTTTTTATTTTTTTGTATGTTTCATTCTTTGCTCTTGTAGATATCCACAGGTTGCCGCTCAATTGTTGTCATCTCAATAAAAGGAGACCTAGCAGGCTTCCTTCCTTTCTTTCCTCTGGTATTCTTAAGTTCCTTTGAAATTTGCCTTATCCTCTGCTTGTTACTCGATATATAAGGACTTGAAATATTTTTAGATGGCCTAACACCTCTCTTGTTGAATTCCTGAGAGTTTTCTCTATAGACTCGATTCATTCAAGCATCGAATTTGCATTTTTTGCGCATGTGTCACATTTACGTGCATAAAGAGGCATAAGCATCTGAGGACTATCAAAATTGGTTGTATAAAACTTATGTCCTATGAATTGAGTTGTTGAATTTACTTCAAAATTCTCATCGGTAATAGAAAATTCTGTACCATCACCAAAAGCACCTGGAACAAAAGGAGAAAATCCACCTCCTTCACTAACACTACTGCCACCAACACCACTACCACTATCAATATCAAGTTCCTTTTATCTTTTGTCACCACACATATCAATGACTATTAAAGGATCTCTTTTAATGGCAGCACAACCATCCAAATCTTTCTCCAGTTTTTCAAGTTTCTCATCCTCAGTCAAATCTAATGGTACAAATCTAGTAAAAAACTTCATTGTCATCTCACTGGCTGTAGGCATTAACTATGGATAAAAAATCTACATATATGAGAAAAAATTAAAATATAATTAGATAAAATAAAATCAACAACAATAATTAGTAATTGCTGAAATAGGAACAACTGTTGCAATCAACTGCAGTGTCCACAATATATTTTAGCAGTTGGATTCAACAACTTTTGAAATATATGCAACAATTGTTACAAATAAATATAGTTGTCATAATGTATTTCAGAAGTCAGCTAATATTTGTTGAGATGTTGCTACGACTACTGAAATATTAGTAACAACTATTGAAATTGTTGCAACAATTGTTGAAAATAAATACAATTGTCATAGTGTATTTTAGTAGTCAGCTAACATTTGATGTGAGGTTATTGTAGCTATTGAAATATTTAAAAATAATTGCTGAGGTATTAACAACAATTGTTGTAAACAACTTTAATTTATAATTTTTTTAGCAATCACATGTGCTGATTATTTAGCAGCTGCTGAGTAATTAAGCAACAATTAGTAAAATAACTACAACAAATTGTAGTAACTAACTAAAATAATTAGTCAATTGATGAGGCTTACCAAATCTTCGGGGGGTGGGGGGAGAAGGGGAGGGGGGGGATTAAACAATGTAGGAGTATTTTGGTAGAATTATCATTGACTACTTACATCCATCTAATGAGTCGTGGCGCGGTTACTGAAGCAGAAACCACCTTTAATTTCTTTCGGAGATGAGAATGGCCTCAAATTCCCAACACTACATAAGATAATAATATAGATAAAAATGTAATCAAAATTATGGACCTAATTATTTTTAGTGAAGATAAAATTTACCATAAATATCTATAGAAAACCATAAATATTAAGTCTTTCCGTCTTTTTTCTTTGTTCATGACTTCAATAGGTAGTTAACTGTTAGCTTATAGCATTCACGACCCCATGCCCTTGCACAAAAGGCCTTTCTGTGGGCTAAAAGAAATACCACATCAGCCGGGATCTTTGTGTTTGACATCCCTTGAAATCGAATCTAATATGAGAAGCTCCATCAGTTCATCCTTCTTAAAGGTTCTTCCTGCCAACTTAATAATTTATTCTTATCTTTTTTTAATCTTAGATGATGATTTTTTCAAAATCAACATCTTCTTTGATATGACAATACAAATCAGTTGTAATGGCAAATTCTTTCATGCCAAAATGGAGAGGCATGTCATAAAAATTTATCCAAATTTCTTGTGTACGGTCGCTGAGAATTCGATGTTGGAGAAGTTTGTACACCAATTTCATTTGGAACTGCTGGGGTATCTTCTTAGGTATCTCTAAATAACTGGCAATTGTTGTAATCTTGAAAGTTTTTCTTAATTTCTATGACTTTAGCATTTTTCTAAAATCACTATTGTCACACCCCACCTTGGAGTCGTGACCAGTGCCCGATAGAGGGGCACGTGAACACATACTAAACCCAATTCCTTTAATAACCTAGTCTGGGACTCTATCGAAATTTCGACAGAGTTTCCTCTGTTTTACTGACTAACCTCACCTACAAAAATAAGATCCAACAGCTTTCCAGACAGTAATACATATGCACATAAATATAAATGCGGGCCGACAAGGTTACTGCTACGATCCTGCCGCCTAATAAACATGTTACTCATATGAGTACATAATGCGGTCCCGTCACCTGATCCAGTATATAAAATCATATAATACGCTGCGCATTCAAACATCTCCCATACACCCGTAACCCACAAGTATTCACAGACCTCTAGACAAAAGTACTGAACGATACA
>JAOTQJ010083029.1:0-12458 GCA_025642045.1 Solanum sejunctum
AAAGGAATTTGGCTTGGTAAGTGTTTGCGTGCCCCTATCGGGTACGGGTCACGACCCCCGGGGTGGGGTGTGACAGAAGATGAACCCGATAATTTTTTGAAAAACTTTTATTCCTAATATCAGACTTTTAGAAATAATAATGCTCAAATATATTTAACTGTATCATTTTTTTATTTTTACATTATTCATTACAAATTTGTGTTATTCGAATGAAAATATACTAAGAATATATTACGATAGTCTATAATTTTTCTAAAAAAGCTATAGATCAGTAGCAAAAAATTTATCTTATGTTTATCAATAAGAAATTGTTATCTAAAGAGTTATATTATTTTTATGCTATGTAAAAAATATGTTGATAAAACAAAAAAGGTTAACTACACGAGAATTAAAATCAATTTTATCACATGAGTATTCGCCAAAAGCACTAAAAAAAGGGCTTGAAACTATTTTTATACAGTTAATTTTTGAGGTTTTTTAATGACAAAAGTTTCTTTAATAATTTATCCTTTTGCGGGAGAAAAATATTAAAGTAGAAGTAGTATATTTTTGTATATATTTTTATTAATAGAAGCATGACATATATGCAATACACGTATATTAAATTATTTTATCTATACTATATTAAAAGCATGAAAGTCTTTTAAAATGTTGTTTGAATTTTTCGCCCTTCATTAAAAGACTCTGCTTCAGAATAAGTTGTCTTTTCATGATTTTTAATAAATTTGTTATTTAATCTTTTATTTATTTAGTTTCAAGATTCACGTTTGAATTGGAATCTCTTTATATTTAAAATTCACTTTTTATTTAAGACTATTCTGTATAAATAATTGTCTAGGTTATGAAGGAAAGGAAAAGAAAATTTTTATTATTTTTTTAATATTTAAGACTTTGAAATTAATTAAAATTTTGATTATTAAATATTTTATAATAAAAAGATGTAATATAACAAAATTAAAAAAAAGATTTGCTAAAATTACATTGAAAACATTAAACTACTCCTTTTATATTGAAGAGTTTTTTTGCATTAAATTTTAATCAATTAATTATTTAACTTCAAAGTATTCAACTAAAAAATTATTACTTTATGTATTCATAAACTGTTAATATATTTATATTATTAAGTAATTGAATTGATTTTCTCATCCTTGCTGGTTCACAATACATTAAATTATTGAATCAAATGAATAGTATTTAATTAATTTTATTTATATGAATATTATATTTATCTAATGAAAAATACTATTTATATATAATTTTTAAATTAATACGATACATACATGCAAAGCACGTCCTATAAGAATTCTAAAATATATATTAGAGAAAAAATATTTTAATAATTAAGGAGTCATAATATATACGGTAAGAGAAAATTAAGAGAATTAATAATTAGAGAATCCTAAAATATATGGTAATAGAAAGAAATTAAAAATTAAGGAATGCTAAAATATATAATAAGGAACAATTATATGGTAAGAGTTCTAAGGTTTTCTCTCATTAAAATGTGTGATGTTTTTTATATTTTAAGTTATTTGTTATTAGACGAGATAAAAAAAAAGATATTTTCTGTCGTTAAGAGAAAAATATTTATGATAAGAGATATTAGGAGAATTAAAGGAATCCTAAAATATATGGTAATAGAAAAAATTGAAAATTAAGGAATCCTAAAATATATGATAAAGAAAATTATATGGTAAGAGTTCTAAAGTTTTCTCTCATCAAAATGTATGAAGTTTTTTTTTCAATTCTTAAGTTATTTCTTATTAGACAGATCCGAAAAAAAGAAGATATTTTCTGTTATATTTTGTCATTTTTATTTTAATTATTTTAAGAAATATTATTCTCCATTAGTATTTTTTATGTAAGACTATTATTTACAAAAGTCAAGTCAGATGAAATAGTTAAATTTGAGTTAAATATATCAATTTTTAAAGACTCTTGGCAAATGACTTTCACTTTTCTTGTGGTGTAACTTCAAGTTGTCATTTTTCGTTTCACCACAATTATTTATGTTCATGTTAATTTTGTAAAACCTTTATACTTAATAATATACTGTACAGACACCAATTTACTAATTTTTATATATACATATATATTCGTTATTAATTAATGTGAGATACACATAATACAACAAATAAAATTGCCATTTACAATTTCCATCTCAAACAATTATTTAATTTTATTATAATATTTAAAATTAAGGAATTCTAAAGTATATGGTAAGAGAAAAATGTATAGTATGAGATATTAGGAAGAATTAATAATTATGGAGTTTAAATCTATGTAGTAAAATTAAAAATATTAAGGAGATTTCAGGCGTCTCAACAAAGACGTGGTTGACAAAAAAGTTGCACTGGTTAATTTTATTATCTTTTTTCTTTCACTTATGAAAGTTATCTATATTTTTAATAGTTCATGATTAATTGATCTTTATTTGTAGATTCTTTTCGTCTAAGTTGATCGAAAAAAATCCATGTAATACCTGTAAAATTATCAAAATACCCCTTCATGAGAGATGCTCGTATAACGTGTCTTATCAAACTCCAATAAAAAATTCGAGGTCAAAAATGCGATCAACACGAAAAATTGTGTTGGAACATGGTCCTGATTGATTTTTAGAGCAACTGAATCAAAATATAATTTTTTGAGGTGAAAATGCAATTCCAGAAAAGTGTGCGACATGACTTAGTGATCCCAATATTTTCTACAGAATTAGAAAACTTGATCATTTTTTGATGAAAAAGCTCAAAATTTGACCAAGTTCACGTACACCGAGGCAAATTTTTTTAATTTTTCACGAGGGACATTTCAGACTTTTTTCAACCCTTCCTAAACTTAAAATGCGATCAAAATAGGTCATTTTGGGTGTAAACAAGAGTTTTAATACTCATTCTTAAGCCTTTCTAAAGTTTTAATGAGGACTAGGGCTAAGGAGAAGAGAGGAAGAGCAAGGGTTCAAGGGAAGTGAGGACGAATTCTAGCAAAGTTGATTATCAAATTACCTACCAGGTATGTAAGGCTAAACTAAAACATAGACTTATTCTTTCTTGTGTCCCTTGGTTGAGAGAGATTGATAGATGACTGTATTGAGCCTTTATGCATGTTGTCTTGAATGTTTTCTTGTAAGTTATATATATCCTTACGTATTTTCACATGTTGATGATCATCGTAAACTTGATTTACTGAACAAATGCTTTTACATGAGTTATTTCATAAAACCTATATGTTACATTTAAAAGATTGCATGAATGAACGTAGGGATTGAGCCTAGAGCCTTGATTGAGAATGTTTGATTATGATTGTGATGTGAGCATGATGATAGGTTGATAGAATTTGATGATCCTGTGAGTATTCATAATTGAACTCTAAAGATTGGTCTAATTGGTTGTCCTCTTAATGATTGGCTAAACCTCCTTTGAAAGATTGATTGAGAATTGAGGTAATTAGATGACTGATAGTCCAGAAGGCCCGATCGTGATAGAATTGATAGAATGATGAGAGTCCTTATGAGACTAGTCGATATGATTGATTGAGATGGATTGTCTTTTGAGCATTGAGTCATGGGAGGAGTATCGAGCATCAAAATGAGTAAGAGTAAGCCTAACTTGAACTCATTAACTACGTCACCAAGCATAGGTGAAGATTGAATCCATTAAATCAGATGTACCCTTTTGATTGGAAGTACCTGAAACAATAACATACTTGATGGACCTGATCCATTATGGATTAGATTCATTCTTTACCTGGTAAGTACGGAGCAGCTGTACAACATCAGCGGGACTGTTGTACAATAACTGGGTCATAAGTGATTGTTGTCGGGTAAGAGAATCTCCTAAATAGGTTCTACACTGATAGTATTCTAATTTGATTGGATTGGATTGGTATTGATTAGTCATTGTCTACTCTTTATTCTTTCCAGATAGACATTTGAGATCCTGATTGTATAATTTTTGAGTTGATGTTACTCTATGCATAGCTGTTTCATTCAACCATTTGCTATACTCGTACATTCCATGTACTGACGTCTATTTGGACTGCATCATTTCATGATGCAAAGACATGTACTAGAGATCGTCAACAAGCACTCCATTGAAGATCTGTTTCACACATCAGCTGATTGGTGAGTCCTCCTTGACTTCAGAGGATGCACATGATTTGTTTCATCTAGCTTTCTAGAGTTAGACTTAGATTAGTTTTATTTTAATATGAGATAGCCATGGGTCTGCCATTGACACTATTGAATAATTGATAGAGGCTTCATAAACTAGAATTTGATTCAACATGAGTTGAACATTTATTTTTTCTACTTTCTTTCTTATTAGTCTTATTGAGTTGATTTGATCATTTACTTATTGAGATTGTCCACTCATTTTTATATCTTTAGTCTTTTGCTGATTTGTTGAAATGTTCATTGAATGAATGTAGCAGGGCCAAGTGGTTCACTTAGGGACCAGCAATAGTCTCTAGGTGTTGGCCATGTCCAGGATACCCCTCAGAGTGTGACAAACTTGGTATCATAGCATAGAGTTCAAGAGTCCTAGGGAATCCATAAAGCCGTGTCTAGTAGAGACTTATTTATGGGTGTGTTTTACACCACACTTTATAAGCAAAAGGCTATAAGAAAATTGGAATTATTACACTTCTTTCATGTTCTAATTCGTGCGATGTAGTTAATCTTTATGAAAACTTTCTTCTAACTCGTGTATTACGAGTTTGCAGAATTGTGATCATACCTCCAAGAGAGCTGTTAGAGGGAGAGGGCTTCCTGCCAGATAGAATATTAATCGACCCGAGCCCAAAGATCATGATGGACCCATAAGCCCAACTATCCCTACTGAACAACCACCATAAGCTGAAATCTCGAATGCTGAGCTTCACCAGGCTATCCCGACTTTAGCCCAGGATGTGATAGCACCTGCTGCTAGACAAGGAGCGGGTAGATAGGATACACAGGACACATCTAGATTCCATGAGTTTTTGAGGATGAACCAACCTCAGTTCACAGGGTTTACACCCAATGAGGATCCTGAGAACTACATTGATGAGCTTTAGAAGGTGTTTCAGGAGATGCATGTGGTGGATATTGATAGGGTCGATTGCCTACTAGTTTAAAGGTGTTTCCAGTGGCTTGACCAGTGAAAGAAGGGTAGGGAAAGGGAGCCCCAGTGCTGACTTGGGCAGTGTTCGAGAAAGCTTTATTGAGGCATTTATTTCTGAGAGAAATGAAGGAGGCTAAGGTAAGAGAGTTCTTGAATTTGAAAAAAGGCTCTATGACTGTGCAGGAGTATGGGATCAAGTTCACTTAGTTGTCTTGCTATGCTCCGGATATGGTTGCAGATATAAGAGGGAGAATGAAGTTGTATGTTGATGGGCTTAACAAAAGTCCAAAGAAAGATGGAAGAGGAGCTATGCTTGTGTGTGATATAGATATTGGAAGGTTGATGACTTACGTATAATAAGCTAATGAGGAGAGCCAATAAGACAGGGAAGAGTATAGAAATAAGAGGGCCAAAACATCTAGCTGTGAGGTTAGGAAGAGAGGGAATGAGAATGTTAACCGATTTTAGTCGAGGCTAGCACCATCACCTGCTAGTGCACCTAAGCCCAGGAACAGGAATGAACAGAGGTCTCAGAATTTTGGAGCCCAGGGATCTTAGTCACAAGCTAGTGTTGCTCAAAGTTCACGGGGTAAGCCATCATGTGGTAAGTGCGGCAAGTTGCACTTGGGAAGATTCTGTGAAGGAAGTGATTCATGTTACAAGTATGGACAACTGCGCGACTTTCAGAAGAATTGTCCAAAGTGAGAAGATAGGGCTCAGTCCTCTACACCAGCCGCACCAGCTAGAGGAAACCAAAAAGGTCCTACATTAGGCGCAACTGAAGCTACAAACCTTTTTTATACCATGGGTAGTTGACAAGATCAGGAGAACTCCTCAGATGTTGTAATGGGTATGATTAGAGTCTTTACTCTTGATTGCCATGTTTTAATGGATCTTGATACTACATTGTCGTTTGTGTCGCCTTATGTGGCTGGTAGATTTGATAGAACTCCTGACTATTTTCTTGAATCCTTTGAAGTTTCTACTCTAGTTGGTGAGTCTACTCTAGCTGAAAGAATCTATAGAGATTGTGTAGTGTCCATCCCTCATAAGGATACTCTTGATGATTTGATTGATTTAGAGATAGTTGATTTTGATGTGATCCTTGGCATGAATTGGCTTCATGTTTGCTATGCCTCCATTGATTGTAGAACCCGAATCGTTAAGTTTCAATTCCCAAATGAACCAGTCCTAGAGTGGAAGGGTGACTCCTTCGTACCTAAGTATATCCTACCTAAGGGCCAGAAAGCTAATCTATAAAGGTTGTATCTATCACATCATTCAAGTCGTCAGATGATGTTGAGCCCCCTACTCTTGAGTCACTCCCGATTGTGAATGAGTTTCCTGAAGTATTTCCTGAGGATCTGCCTAGAGTCCCTCCTGAAGTATTTCCTAAGGATCTGCCTAGAGTCCCTCCTAATAAGGAGATTGACTTTGGGATTGATGTTCTTCCTAACACGCAACTTATCTCAATTCTACTTTATAGGAAAACCCCCGCTGAGTTGAAAGAATTGAAAGAGCAATTGAGAGATTTGTTAAAGAAGGTCTTTAATAGGCCGAGTGTTTCTCCTTGGGGTACTCCTATCCTAATCGTGCAAAAGAAAGATGGGTCTCTCAATATGTGTATTGATTATAAGCAACTCAACAAGGTCACGATAAAGAATAAATATCCTCTCCCTAGGATAGATGGTCTGTTTGACCAACTTTAGGGTACCTCTTGCTTTTCAAAGATAAACCTCAAATCTTCTTACCATCAGTTGAAAGTAATGAAATGTGATATCCCAAAGACAACCTTTAGGACTAGATATGACTATTTTGAGTTCTTGGCTATGTCCTTTGGGTTAAATAATGGGCTTTCAGCCTTCATAGATTTGATGAACAAAGTGTTCAGACGGTATTTTGATATGCGTGTGATTATATTCATCAATGACATTTTGGTGTATTTGAGAGACGAGGAGGAGCATGCTAAACACCTCATAATTTTACTCTAGACTCTTAAAGACCATGAGTTGTATGCAAAATTTTTGAAGTGTGAATTTTGGCTAAAGTTTGTGATTTCTCTAGGTAATATCATCTCGGGCGATGCTATTCAAGTCGACACCCAAAAGATTTAGGTGATTCAGAACTAGTATAGACCAACCTCTCCGACAGATATAAGAAGTTTCTTAGGGTTGGCAGGTTATTACTGCAGATTTGTTGAAGGAGTTTCTTCCATATCCTCACCATCGATTAAATTGACTAAGAAGAAGGTCAAGTTTTAGTGGTCCGATGAATGTGAGAAGAGCTCCCAAGAGTTGAAAAATAAGATTGACTACTACGCTAGTTTTAACCTTACCTGATGGGATAGAAAACTTTGTGATATATTGTGTCACATCTATAGTTCGATTAGATTGTGTGATGATGCAGAGGGGAAAAGTAATAGACTATTTTCTAGACAACTTAAGCTTCATGAGAGAAACTATCTAACCCATGATCTTGAGTTGGCAGCGGTGGTATTTACACTTAAGATTTGGTACCATTACTTATATGGAGTACATGTGGATATGTCACTGATCACAAGAGCCTGTAGTATGTCTTCCTCATAAAGAGCTCAACCTGCGGCAGAAGAGATAGTTGGAGTTGTTCAAGGACTATGACATGAGAATTCTTTACCACCCATGCTCTTAGTAGTTTGTCAATGGGTAGTACGACCCATGTTGAGGAGGGGAAGAAAGAGTTAGCAAAGGAAGTGCATAGAATGGACCGATTGGGAGTTCAACTTGAAGAGAATGATGAAGGAGGAGTCAATGTCTAGAATGAGGTCTGCTTCATCTTTAGTAGTGGAGGTGAAAGAAAAGTAAGACCAATATCCTATTTTACTCCAGTTGAAAGAAGTTATCCATAAACAGAAGGTGATGATTTTCTCTAAAGGGGGAGATGGTGTATTGAGATACCAGAGTAGATTGTTTGTACCAAATGTTGATGGATTTTGAGATAGAATTATGGTTGAATCCCACAACTCTAGATATGCCATTCATCTGTGCTTTACCAAGATGTACCATGACTTGAGGGAAGTCTATTGGTGGAGTAGAATGAAGAGGGATATTGCTGAGTTTGTTTTCAAGTGTCTGAATTATCAACAAGTTAAAGTTGAGCATCAAAGGCCATGTGAATTGGATCAGAACTTTGAAATTCCTGAATGGAAATGGGAGATGATCAATATGGACTTTATACCAGTCTACTAAGGTCTCGAAGGCAACATGATTTGATTGTGATTGTGGATAAGATGACTAAATTAGCTCACTTTTTAGCGATCAAGATGATTGACACTGCAGAAGAGTATGCCAAATTGTACATCCACGAGATTATGAGGTTGCATGGATTTCCTTTTTCCATCATCTCGTACAGAGGAGCTTAATTCACATCCCAATTTTGGAGATCTTTTCAGAAAGGATTAGGTACTAAGGTGAACCTGAGTACTGTTTTTCATCCTCAGACAAATGGCCAGGCAGAGTGTACCATTCAAACCTTGAAGGGTATGTTGAGGGCTTGTGCCCTTGACTTTAAGAGAAATTGGGATAACCATTTACCTCTAGTCGAATTTGCACTTAACAATAGTTATCATTCAAGTATTCAGATGGCTCTCTATGAGGCTTTGTATAAGAGGAGATGTAGATCACCAATTGGGTGATTTGAGATTGGAGAAGCTGAGTTAATTGGTTCTAATCTTGTCCATTAGTCAATGGAGAAGGTGAAAGTTATTAGAGAAAGGTTACAGACTGCCCAGAGCCATCAGAAATCCTACACTAGTGTGAGGAGAAGAGACTTATAGTTTGAGGTGAATGATTGGGTATACCTGAAAGTGTCACCCATGAAGGATGTCGTGAGATTTGGGAAAAAAGAAAAACTGAGTCCACGCTATATTGGTCCCTATCATATTGTAAAGAGGATTGGGAAGGTTGCTTATAAGTTAGAGTTACCTTCTGAGGTAAACGTGATTCATCCGGGTTTTCACATCTCGATGTTGAAGAAATGTCTAGGAGATCCTTCATTGGTAACTCCTATTGAGAGTATTGGAGTAAAGGATAGTTTATCTTATGAAGAGGTTCTAGTCCAAATTCTTGATCGTTAAGTTCAAAAATTGAGAACCAAAGAAATAGCCCTAGTAAAAGTCATATAGAGAAATCAATTCATTGAGGAAGTCACGTGGGAAGCTGGAGAAGATATGAAAGCTAAATACCCACATCTTTTAATGCCTAGTTATGAGAATGTTAAAGGTAATATCCTTACTCTTGATTTGAATTGAATTGTTTATCCCTGAGTTGACATGCTTATTCTTGAGTCTGAGTAGCGATTGCTTAGATTGTTGATTGGTCAATAGTTTGATTGGTTGAGTGATCGACAAAAGGAGTCTTGATTGATATTCATGTCTCGATGTCTACCTTTAGTCTTCATTCGAGGACGAATGACTTCAAGAGGGAGATAATGTAACACTCAATAAAATTACCAAAATATCCCTAGATTAGAGATGATCGCGTAATGTGTCTTTCCAAACTTCAAAAGAAAATTCGAGGCCAGAAATGCGATCAGCATGGAAAATTGTATCAAAAAATATTCCTGATTGATTTTTAGTGAAACTAGAGCGAAAGTAATTTTTTCGAGGCAAAAATGCAATTCCAAAAAGGTATGCAACATGTCTGCATTGCTGACTTGCCACAGACTTACACTTCGATGTGATCCCAATTTTTTCTACAAGATTAGAAAACTCAATCAAAAAGTTTTCAACTAAAAGGCCCAAAATTTGACCAAGTCCGCGACGCAGACTTGGTACGTCGAGGAAAATTTTTTTAGTTTTTCGTGAGGGCATTCCATACTTTTCTCAATCCCTCCTAAACTTAAAACATGATAAAAATAGGTCATTATGGGTATAAAAAATTATTTTAACACTCATTCATAAGCCTTTATAAAGTTCTAACGAGGACTAGGGCTAAGGAGAAGAGAAGAAGAACAAGGGTTCAAGGGAAGTGAGGACGAATTCCAGCAAAGTTGATTGTCAAACTTCCTACCAAGCGTGTAAGGCTAAATTAAAACATGAAATTGTTCTTCTGTGTGCCACTTGATTGAGAGAGATTGATAGATAAATGTATTGAGTCTTTATGCATGTTTTTTTGTAAATTATACATATCGTATGTATTTTCACATGTTGATGATCATCATAAACTTGATTTATTGAATAAATACTTTTACGTAAGTTATTTCATAAACCTTATATGTTACTTTTAAAATATTACGTGAGTGAACCTAGGGATTGAGTTTAGAGCCTTGATTGAGAATGCTTGATTATGATTGTGATGTGAGCATAATGATAGGTTGATAGAATTTGATAGTCATGTGAGTATTCATAATTGAAGTCTAAAGATTGGTCTAATCAATTGTCCTCTTAATGATTGGTCTAAATTCCTTTGAAAGATTGATTGAGATTTGAGTTTATTAGATGACTGATAGGCCGAAAGGCCCTATAGTGATAGAACTGTTAGAATGATGAGAATCCCTATGAGACCTCGATATGATTGATTGAGATAGATTATCTTATGAATATTGAGTCATGGGAGGAGTATCGAGCACCAAATGAGTAAGAGTAAGCCTAACTCAAACTTTTTAGTTACGTTGCCAAGCGTAGTGAGGATTGAATCCGTTAAATCAGATGCATCATCTTTATTGGAAGTCCCTGAAACAATAGCGAACTTGATGGACCCGATTCATTATGGATCTGGTTCGTTCTTTACCTAGCAAGTACGAAACGACTGTGGCAAGATCAGCAAGATAGTTGTATAATTACTGACTCATAAGTGATTGTTGTCGGGTAAGAGAATCTCCCAGATAGGTTTTACATTGATAGTACTCTGATTGGATTGGTATTAATTGGTCATTGTCTACTCTTTTTTCTTGCTAGATAGACATATGACATCCTAAATGAGTATTTTCTGAGTTGATGTTATTTGTTCATTTATGGAGGTGAGCAATACTCTTCAAATTATTTGTAATAATAAGAGAATTTAAAATTTTATTTTTTTAACTCTCAAATAAAATAGGATGAATCACTTAGAGATTTTTTTAATTATTAATTCAAAGTACTACACTCAAAGAATTTGAAAGACTAATCTTTTGATTCTCATATTTCTGAAAAATCAAAGTGTTAATTTTTTAAATTATGTTATTTGACAATATTTTTTAAAGAATTGTGAAAAAATGTATTTCAAAAAATATTTGCTGAAATATAATTTTTTAAATTTACATTTTGAACAAAATATGATCATTTGATCCCAAATAAAGCATGTAGAACTATACAAATTGTTCATAAAATATATGCTTTACATTATGTTTAAATTAAATGTATATTTAGGGTCATCCATTATTATTCCATTTACTTAGAGTTTGTGTAGTCTAGGTATGAAAAAAATCTTGGTAGAGAACGCTATTCTCGAATGAGGTCTGTCAAGTCTGAATTTGAATTAGTTGGACTTCAATACAGATTCTGAACATTATTGGATAAATAATTAAAAAAAATGTATACTCTTATGACAAAATTAAGGATTTTCAAATATATATAGTATTCAATTTGATAATATTGATATGATACACACGTGCAACGCAGGTACACTAAACTAGGATACATATATATATGATATTCTTTTAATTACGCCTTTGTAAGTGAAAGGCGACGTAATAAGAGTATAGAAGCAAAGAGTTGAGATGACTTTTATAGGTAGTATAAAGGTTATATTAATGTTAGTATACTGTCTTTTCGAAGGACACAAGCTACGCACAAGAAAATATAGTACATGAAAGTGAATTATATCAACATAACATAATGTTAGAATACTGTCTTTTCAAAGTTTTCATGTCAATTTAGTTTGCTAGGTTATGTCTTTAAGGGACGTGTGGTCTAAAGGATTAGATGGATTAGTCTGACTTGAATTTTGAGATTATATTTTTGTATTTGATTAGAGGTATTAGTTAATATAATTTGGATAACTTATTCTATACAAAAGGTGGAGTAAGTTATTCCATGTAAAATGTGAGATATTTTATTTAGATTATTATTCTGATTATAATTTTAAATTTATCATCGTGGAATATCTCGATTTCAAACCAGATAACACTTCAGATTTTTAGTATTGTATTCAATCATTATGCTTTTAAAAATAAAGATTCAAATAAACTATTTGTTGAAGTTCTAGCGAGCTTTCACACACGTATATATATTTTGATAGTTGAATGTCACGCCCCAAGTTGTCATTAAGGCGGACTGGCACCCTTGCCGATAAGGCTCGGGAGAACCAATCTATATCTATTCGCTTGCTTACATATTATAATTAA
>JAOTQJ010083051.1:0-12458 GCA_025642045.1 Solanum sejunctum
CGTCAACTTAAGAAGCACGAGCAGAACTACCCTACCCACGGTTTGGAGTTAGCTGCGGTTATCCACGGATTTGAATGTACTAAGTATGTATGATTCAATGTAAAAATAAGTAGGCATCATAATCAATGTGTATCATATTAAGCAATAGACACAATATAACAATATAACATGTATGGTCAATGCTTAAGTAAACATGCTTAAGTAAATCATGCTCATATAGGATATCATATGTGAATAAGAGACTAAGCTAGCTATTCCAGGTATAAACCCCTTGGTGATTGTATGGTATAAATCCCTCACATGGTTGATAGTAATCACGTCTTACCAATACGGTGATGAAGTATAAACCCCTTGCATGGTTGATGAGTATAAACTCCTAACATGGTTACCAGGGCTTTTATCCTCCCGGATAGGGTGTGGTCTCATATAACACTTTATATAGAATATATCATATACATAATCTCATTTCATTATCATATAATCATTCGTATCATATCTCATGCTTTGGAACTTTATTTCCACAAGAAACCCTAGTCGGACATTCTATCAAACACTTGGAGGAGGGTATGTGTAAAGGGGGTAAAAGATCATGCAATTTAGAGATGAAATCATGCAAGAACATTTCTTATAAAACCATCAATCAACACCTTGCAACACCCCCAAGATATTCACATCAAAACCCCTCATCAAAACCAACATTAGATCTAAGATTTAGGGGTTATATCATGCTTAAACAACCATACTTTCACGAACTCAAATCACTGTGCAGTAAATTTCTTAATATAAAAGATCCACTTGTAAAATCAATTTTAAATTATGCAATATTAGTAAAAGGAGGCTTAGGTATCATGGGTGAATGGAACCCATGAAATAAACCCACATACCTTAGCTTTTAGATGAACTTGGTGAAGATTGGAGATGGAGACTTGAAGCTTGAAGAAGAACCTTTAAGGAGAACCTTAGCTTGGGATGAGGGTTTGGGACTTGAGTTTGGGGAGTGAAAATATAATTTAGTGTTTGAGTATGTATTGGGAAATGTTTAGGGTAGAAAGAGGATGAAATTTAGCTAAGTATAGATAAAAAAATGTATAGGTACTTTTAGGACCAAGACTTGAAGTCTTGGACCAAAGCTGAAAAATAGTGTCAAAAAAAACACAGGGGGACGTCGCGGAGGCGACGCTAAAAACCCACTAGAATTTGCATTCTTGAAACTTTGTAATTGCTAAATCTTTGTTCTTAAATTGGGGTTAGACTATTTTACCCTAATTTTGGAACCCCAAACAAGATGTCAAGGTCAGATTTTTGAAATAGCAAATGAATTTTGAGATATATGGAATTTAAAGTTCCAGGCATGCTGAGGAATATATTTGGGCACTTTTTGGGGTCGTTTCAATGAACTCCATCATTTTGCCCTCACTAAGCTCAAGAGGGAAGAATTGGTTGAGAAATTCCGCCTTAAACTCCTCCCAAAGGATCATATTATTGTTCCCATTCTCCTCTTTCCATTGAGTAAACCATATTTGGGCCACCCCTTTGAGTTAGTAGGCCGCCAACTCCGCTTTTCCCTCTGATCTAACACCTATGATAGAAAATACTTTGTACACCTCATCAATGAATTCTTGAGGGGCCTCATCCACTTTAGACCTATGAAAATCCAGTGGGTTCATCCTCATGAAATCCCTTACCCTAGATGCTTGAGTAGGAGCATGAGGGGCTTAGGCCCCTTGGTTGATTTGATCAGTCATAGCTTGAGCTAGCATAACAATAACATCTCGGAACTCTTCATGAGCCAGTTATTCCTTGGGTGTATGAGCTCTTCTTCCTCTTGGGATAGGCATGATCTAGCATAACAAAGAACAATCATTAGGGGAAAGCCTTACCTTAACTTCTATAGCACAAGATGGATCAAAAAGAATGGACACATTTCCTAAAACGCCTCATAGCCTCTTACTCATAGTTGTGGTGCACTTCACAACTATGAATTATCTAATCAATGCGGTGTGTTAGATGTTGAGGATCATTAACAACCTAGTGCTCTGATACCAAGTTTGTCATGACCAAGCCTAGGGCCTAGACGTTGTATGGCGAATGGGAACCCAAAGGGACCCCAAAGAAGCCTCTTAGCATATCGTTTATACATTCTTGGTTGCGAAAGCAATTACAAAATAATAAGTGATATAAATAAGGATAAATGGAATAAGGTAAATATTTCATAGAAAAATTTATCAAAGGAGTCAAAGCTCAAAGCATAAATACATAACTTGTCTAACAACACCTCTAGCATAGATTGGCACAAGCCAAGAAAACTTTCTGGGTTTATCCTCAATAGTCATAAGCATCTAAACAAAGAAAAGAGCCTTTACATAACATATGATCAATATCTATTATCCTTGGAGTTGAGGACTCACCAAGCTTGCTTCAAGAGATAGGACTAGCTACGTGGAGGAGAAGGATGATCAAGTGGAGCTCCGGTGCCTACAGGGTAACATCATGTAGGCATAGAGTATGCGATAGTATGTTTCAATGTACCAAGTATGCAGGATGTAATGCATCAAGAGATAGAAAACATAATCGAAATGCATAATTAGGCAATGGACGAGCATATAGCAATATGACATGCATGAATGATGCTTGAAGTAAGCATGCTTATATGAAACATATTAATTATAGAATTCAAGGCCTACCACCCCCTTGGAGAGGTGATTGAGGTATCCACCCCTTAATTGGTTGATGGTTGTCATACCCTAACATCCATGGTGATTGAGGCATGGCACCCCTTCAACAAGTTGTGGTCACTTGTAACATTATAGATACTTTTGATGAAATCAGCACATACGTACATTGCTTTCATCATCATAAAGTCACTTAACTCATAAGCCATGCAATAGACCTTGAATAACTCAAAATCCTTAACCGGATATTTTATCAAATACTTGGCGGGTGTGTAATGCTAGTTCAAAATCAGGCAATCAAGAGTGAAATCATACCAGAAAATTTAATGAAAATCAACCCACCAACACTTGATAATACCCTCATACAAGACTCATTAAAATCTTTCATCAAATCTAATCATAATACATAGATTCCTAGCTCAAAACATGCTTAAATAGTCCATATTTCTTGAAAATCCTAACACAGTCTGTAATCAAATTCATAGTATGAATACCCATACGTAAATCAATTTGGAAACATGTAATTTGTATAAAAAGGAAGGTTTGGCACCATGGGTAAAAGGACTCAATGGGTGAAACACACCTACCTTAAATTTTGAGATTCCCTTGATGAATATTGGAATGAGGCCTTGAAGTTTGAGTGAATTCCTTCAGATCCATAAGTGAGTTTGGTATAGTTCAATTGGGTGAAATATTTGGCTAAGTGTTTGAGAGGGTTTTGGGGGAATGTCTTGAATGATATGAGGTTGAAAAATAACTAAGTATAGCTGTTTTTACGCATAGGAAGACTTAGGCCCAAGACTTAAAAGCCTTCGACTGAAATAACAATATAGCAAAAATCTATATATATAGGTCTGCGTCCTGTTTGTGTTGTGCCAGAGGCTCGGATAGATTCGGGAAAATGAAAATCTTAGAAAATGAAATTTTGATACGGTTGCTCTAAAATTAGAGATAGACCCATTTCCTACTCAATTTTGCCCCTTGATCACAAATATGAAGTCAAATTTTTGATATCACACCCGAATTTTGATATATATAGAAATTACAATTATGGGCATTTTCAAAGCATATTTTCAGGCACTTTTTGGGGCATTTGAGGTGGCCAAGTTGAAACCCCTGTGGGGGCCAAGGAACAAGCCTCTTACTAAAAGCTCAGGTGCAACTGACATAAGCCCGACAAGTAAGGATAAATGAGGAGATCATGCAAGTGCTTGCTCAAAATAATACCTACATAGAGGTGCTAATAAAGCAGACATAAGAACTAGTTAGTTCTAGAAGCATCTATGAATGCTACCATGCCAGGAATAGGGGATAAGAAAGATATACAAAAGGGGACCACAAAGATAGCCGCAAGAGCAGTCCTTATGTGTCTCCCCACAATTGTGATATAAGTACCAGGAGATGCTTGTCTAACTGTTGAGGAAGGTTCACACACAAGATGAGAACTTGAGAGTGATTAAGTCCAACATCTCCAGCGTAAATCAAAAAATTAAATCTCATTCTAGAGCTATCAAATGGTTGGAACTACACCTTGTACAAGTATCAACTCAACTCAATCAGTATCAAATAGGCATAGTGCACAGCAATGCAGTGGAAAACTTAAAGAATACTGAACGGTATAAGATGGTTATTGCTAATGGTGATGAGAGCACCATCGATCCTTCTACAACAATTGACAAGGAAGCATGGACACTTGATGAAGTCTAAGTACTCAAGTTGTCTGTTTCGTGTTGCAATAATAAATTAGGAACTACTTGGGAGGAAACCCAAGGTACACGTCGGCACTTAGTGTCACGAACTTGGTCATAATTCCAACGAATCGTGTGGCCTAGCAAACTTTCAACGTTAAGTTACTAGTCAGCCTGACTCTAATGCTTAGGGAACTTTGAAAGACTAAGCAAAAGACTATGAAGGAACTAGGAAGATCTTGAGGAACAAAGAAAGAACTCTTTATTAGAGAACTTGGAAGTTTTACAATGCTTGGCTTAAGACTTGCTCTCTTGCTTGTTTACTTGTTGATGAAAATGCAAGCCTAAGGGGTGGTATTTGTACTAGTTCCCTCTCTAAATAAATGGCTAGGATCATTTTGATCCAACGGCTACAAATTCTCTTCTAGAGAATTCCTACATAAATATCTAAGATATTTATAACTCAAGACCTCTCTTGAGTCTTCTAGAAGCTCTAGGGCCTTCTTGTAAGATCTACCTTTCTCTAGGGAATTTTAGGGAATTCCGGAGTTCTCCATCTTGCTTTGGACATTGTTAAGGCATTTCTAGGCAGAATTTGAACTACTCATCACATTCTCCCATACTCAATACCATGACGTCCTTGGCGCGTCCTCTTTGTAAACTTTGATAAGGTCCTGGTAGTCCCATAATGTCAGTTCATGTTCCCAACTTGCTTCACTGTTGCGAGATCCCTTTTATTTTACAAAGTACTTAGTGTATCTGGGATGAGTCCCCTGTCAAGGAATGATTAAGTGCATGAGAATCTCCACTAGTTCTTGTTCCAACACCATTGTGATGGCTGTAGGTGCTCTTTTTGACTCTCCCTGACTTTGGTCATTCTTATCTTGATGGTACGACTTCAGTAGGCTCACTTGGAAGACAAGATGCATCTCCAAGTGAAAGGGTATGGTCAAGCGGTAGGCTAGCTTGCCAATGCGTTTCTACATGGGAAACGGTCCCTCATAGTACCTCACTAGCCCCTTGTGCATCTTAACGAATCATTGTCTTTGACGAGGAAGGAGCTTCACCATAACTAAGACTCCTTCCTCAACTCCAAATATCTTGTCTTAGCATCGGTCCATTTCTTCATCTTCAGTGCGACCTTTGCTAAGTATGTCTTTTCCAAGTCTGCCTTGTCATGCCATTCCTTGGCAAACTTGTAGGCTGAAGGAATTGGCAGATAACCCATGGCCATAGTTTGTAGCATCATTGGTTACTATCCCGTTGCTAGCTCAAATAGACTTGACCCAGTTGACTCACTTTTCTACAAGTTGTAGGAAAACTGGGCGATATCTAGAAGTTTAGCCCAATCTTTCTGGTTAGCACTTACATAATGCCTCAGGTATAGCTCTAATAAAGCATTCACCCTCTCAGTTTGGCCATCCATTTGTGGGTGAAATCTTGTTGAAAAGTTTATCTCGGACCCCAAGATTTTAAAGAGCTCCATCAAGAATCTCCCCGTAAAAATGGGTGTCCCAGTCAGTGACTATAGTCTTCAGAATGCCCCAATATTACACGACATATTTGAAGAATAGTCGGGCAGCATCCTCAGCATTGAACTTGGTCAGGATCGGTATGAATATTCCATATTTGCTGAATGAGTCCACGACGACCATAATGTTGCTATACCCTTTAGATTTCGGCAGGCATGTGATGAAGTCCATGGAAATACTTTCCTATGGTTTCTCCACAATGAGAAATGGTTACAATAGACCGACTGTGGGACATTGTTCTACTTTGTCTTGCTAGCACACAAGACAAGTCTTCACATAGAGCTCCATATCATTCCTCATTTGGGGCCAATAGTAAGCTCTCTAGATGAGTGCCACAGTCCTTTGCGCTCCAGCGTGACCTGCCCACCTTGAGTCATGGCTCTCCTTGATGATTTCCTTAAGCATCCCCATTGTGGCATGTGCACTCAATTTTCCTTGGTGAGGATCAACCCATCCTTAAGCTAGAACTGGGGCGTCTTCCCCTGACATGCCAAACCCAATAAATTCTTGGCTTGTGGGTCTTGCTCTAACCCCTCCTTTATACAGTTAACCATTGGAAACATGGGATAGCTATGGAGGCAATTTCTTCCTTTCTGCTCAATGTGCGGCCAGAACATTCCCCTTGCCTAGCTTATACTCCATCACGAAGTTGAACTCGACTAAGAAGGCCTGCCACCTAACTTGCTTTGGTGTCAGCTTCTTTTGCTTAAAGAAGTAACTTATGGCAACATTATCTATTTTTACAGTGAACTTGGTGCCCAGCAGATAATTTCTCAATGTTTTTAGGCAATACACTACAGTAGTCATCTCCTTCTCCTGGACCATATGTCATTTCTCTACATCATTTAGCTTACGACTCTTGTAAGCCACCGAATGCCCTTCTTGCATAAGGATGCCTCCCAAGGAAAAGTCTAAGGCATCCATCTGCACTTCATAAGGTTTGGTGTGGTTGGGCAAGACCAACACTGGCTCCTTGATCACGACTTTTTTCAGATCTTTGAATGTTGCCTGGCACTTCCCATCCCAATCCCAGGTCCAGTTCTTCTTTAATAGGTCAGTGAGGGGAGCAACTATAGGAGAATAGCCTTTGATGAACTTCTTGTAATAGTTGGCCAATTCAATAAAGGATCGAAGTTCTAGCACCTTCTTTGGTAGCTCTCATTCTTGTATGACATGAACCTTAGTCTCGTCCAGTCGAAGTTTTCCCTTTCTGATGACTTGTCCCAAGAAGGAGACATCTCATTGAGCAAATGTGCATTTCTCCTTCTTGATATACAACTCATTCTCCAGGAGTACTTAGAAGACTTATCTCAGATGATTTACATGATCTTCTACAGTGTTGCTATATATGACAATGTTGTCTAAGTACGCTACCACAAACTTGTCCAAGAATGGTTATGAGACACGGTAAATGAGGGTGCAAAATGTTGTTGGCGCATTTATGAGTCCAAAGGTCATCATGAGGAATTCACACGAACCTTACCTCATGGCATATGTTGTCATCAGTTCATCCCCCTCAGGAATCCTTACTTGGTAGTATCCAGACCATAAATTCAACTCAGTAAACCATCGTGCTTGGCAAAGTTGATCAAAAAGATCAACAATAAGTAGGATTGGATACTAATTCTTCACTGTATCTTTTTGAGCGCCCAATAGTCGATACACAACAGGAGTGATCTGTCATGATTCTTTTGGAATAGTACTGGGGCTTCATAAGGCACTTTTGATGGATGAATGTACCCCATGTCCATCATTTCCTTTAACTAGCTCCATAATTCCTCAAGCTCTAGACGCTCCATGCGGTATGGCACTATCGCGGGCAAAGTAGCACCTGGTACCTGCTCTATCTTGTGGTCCACCTCCCTCTTTTGTGGTAATATCTTCGGCATCTCGAGTGGCATCACATCTTTGAACTCCTCCAGGACATGCTTGACTCTTTGGGGTAGTTCTTCAGCTAGAAGGACAGCGGCTTTTTCCTTCAGTGTGATGAGATAGGCTGGTTCCTCCTTTTTTACACCTTTGGCAAGTTGCATGGCTGAAATTTGCTTCTCTTGGATTCGAGTTTTCCATTCTAGTGGGACTAGATTAGTGTTACCCTCCTCCAAGATACACAGTGAGTTTGCAAAGGGAATTAGGATAGCCTCGACTTGGTCTATAAACTAAATACCTAAGATAAGTGGATAATCATCCATGGTCACTATGGAAAAGTTGATGTGACCATTCCAATTGCCTAAGTTGACCTATATGTTCTTGGCAACTCCAAAGGTCTTGTTTAGTGCTGAGTTGACACCTTTAAGCCAACCATGTCCTTTCTCGAATTGGATGCCCATCTTCTTGGCCTCTTAAAGGGTAAGGAAGTTGTTGTCGGCTCCTATGTCAACTAATGCCTTCATGGTGTGCCCTCTAATCTTGGCTTCTGCAAACAGCCTCCCCTTACTCTCGTTCTTGGGCACCTCCACCTTTGCCTCAATAGCATTGAGGAGTCGTAGGGCCATCATCTTTGCCTCCTCTTTCTTGCATTCCTCAATCAAGGTCAAGAGTTTGCTCTGTTTAGGGCATTCCATCGCCTTTTGTGGCCCCTCACAAAAGAAGCATCTAATCAGGGTCGTTTCCCTAGCCTGGTGCTCCTTGGGTCCCTTTGCCCTTTCCATTGCCTCTTTGCCTCGATGTGGGTCTCCCCCACTCTTCCCCTTGCTGCCCTTGTCTCTTGGTTTAGGGTTCTCCACTTTCCTAAACTCAATAAGGGACTCGGTAATGGAGATAGTAGTGGTCAAGTCTTGAGCCCCTCATCTTTAGATTTCAAGCCTTGCCCACTGTTGCAACCTATTCATAAAGGCAAAGAAAGATTCCTTGTCAGGATAGTCTGGTATGTCAAAGCTTAGTGAACTCCTTTATGTACTCTCGAATGCTTCCCTTTTTCTACAGTCGCCTTAGCTTTCTACGTACCTCTTCTTCCAAGTTGCTGGGGTAGAACTGCTTATTGAGTTCTTCCTTGAATTCCGCGTAGGTGCTAATAGAGCAGGTGTCTCTTTCTATGTCCCCCTGTCTCTTCCTCTACCATACCATGATGGTGTCTTCGAGGTAGAGACTGGCCAAGTCTATCTTTAGGGATTCGTCGGTCATGGTGAGCGCCCTAAAGTACTGCTTCATGCTCCAGATGAAGTTATCTAGCTCCTTTGTATTCTTTGACCCTTTGAAGGACTTGGGTCGCGAAGCATCTAACTTTGAAGGGGTAGTCCTTGCATTGGACGTGCTCGCAGTCCCCTAGGCAAGAGCCCTTTTGCACAGGCTAAGCTCCTCCTCAGTGCTCTCCAGCTTATGCAAAAGCCTCCCTAGCTCTTCCAGCATGGAAGAAATCTCTGCCTTATGTGTCTCTTCCATGGCCATCATACTGTCGAGACATTGGGCCAGGACTTGGTTCATGGCGAATTGCATCTCTTTCCACAATCCATCTAGGCCTTGTTTGACCACCTCGAACTTTTAGTCAGCCTCCTAAAACTTTTCTTGCCCATAAGCTATGGCTAATTCCACCTTGGCTAGCCATGTCTCAAACTCCACCACGGCCTCCCTGGATCGAGACCTATGGCCCCTGTATTTCTCCTTGCCAACTTGGGTGATCTCGCTTCTGGTTTCAATTCCTCTTGATGTTCTGACGATCTTTAAACCTTCGCTCTGATATCAACTGTCAAGGACTTGTCGTAATTCCAACGAACTGTGTAGCCTAGTAAACTTTGGAAGCTCAAGTTTCTAGTCAGCCTAACTCTAATCCTTAGCAAAACTTTGAAAGACTAAGCAAAAGACTATCAAGGAACTAGGAAGATCTTGAGAAATAAAGAAAGAACTCTTTATTAGAGAACTTGGAAGCTTTACAATGCTTGGCATAAGACTTGCTCTCTTGCTTGTTTGCTTGTTGCTATCTTGCTTGTCGCTGAAAATACAAGCCTAGGGGGTGGTAATTATACCAGTCCCCTCTATAAATGATGGCTCGAATCATTTTGATCCAATGGCTACAAATGCTCTTCTAGAGAATTCCTACATAAATATCTAAGATATTTATAACTCAATACCTCTCTTGAGTCTTCTAGAAGCTCCGAGGGCTTTCTTGCAAGATCTACCTTTCTCTAGGGAATTCCAGAGTGCTATAGCTTGCTTTGGACGTATTTAAGGCATTTCTGGGCAGAATTTGAACTGCTCGTCACATTAGCATCAAGGTATGTCCCTTTTGAGCTTGGAACCTTATTTTGCATTTTTTGATTTGCATTAAGGACAATGCACCTCTTTTCTGATGGGGTGTGGGTAGTTATAGGACTCAGTGAAGTCTGAGTAGCCTTGGACTATAACTAACCCAAATTTCGAATCCTAGAGGTTTTCTTGCCTGTATTATTTTCCCCATGGATATTAAATTTCTCTTAAACTGGCATGTTTAGGATGTTAAGGTAGTATTGGTAGCATACAACACTGATATTTGTGGCATATACGTTATTTTGTGCTTTTTTGTGAAAAATGATATCCACTAATTTTTTGATTAGATAGTCTAAATAGTATTATGCATGTTTAATTGTGTCGACAGTGCCTATCTGATAAATGAAGATAAATTTGAGATGAAAAGAATGATTTGAGAGTTTGTGTTGATAGTATGATCAGCGACATGTGAGTGTAAGCTTACTTTGCTACATTCATGTATTGTGTATCAATTCAAAACTTGTCCTGTTACTCTGACTTAGACTATAGGTTAGTTGGTTAGGAAAGGATCTTAGACCATTGTTCTTAACAGTCCACTTAGCCTAAATAACCAACTAAATGTGTGAAATGTTCCTTGATTTGAATGATTGACCCTTACATGTACCTTTTCTTTGTAAAAAACTAAGTGACCTAGCCTTATTAGATGTGAAATCCTAAAACTGGCAATGATCCTTCCTTGAATATTGTACACATTGACTAAGGCACAAAGCCTAAGTTGAGGATGGCTACCAAAAGTGTCCCTAGTTTTGAGGTTGGATATTGTGCACCTCAACTCAGGCCAAAATCCTAAGCTGAGGGTGGCTAGTGTAAGGTTAATACATAAAATGAGAGGGGGGAGGGAACTAGTGATACCTAGAAAAGGAGAAAAAAATTGTGTAATGGGTGCAAGAAAAATGAGTGATGCCTTAGCTATGAATCAAAAAGAAAAATGATGTAAAAATACAAGACAAAAAGTTGATAAATGATAATAGAGCATTCAGAAAAGCTTGAAATGGGAGAAAAAGAGACTGAGATGAAACATAACAGTGTTGGTAGAGCAAAGATCTAGAATAACAAAGTGTCAAGGAGGGCCTTTTGTCACTATGTTCCCAAAACATCATATTAATCTCCTTTAGCCTACTTTACAAGCCTGGAAAGTCCTAAAGTGATCCTAGTCCAAGTAGTCAAAGGTCTTATTCATGAGTGTAGGGGCAAGCATATGGTATTGAGCATGACATATGAATATCTTTTGTGAGAGTGAGTGATTTTACATAGTTCCAAGATTATAAATTAAAACATCATTGTAGTGAGATATGAGACTTCTTTATGTGAGGGCACTTGCATTGCACTATTAACATTAGACTAATTTAGTGATTGTGGCTTTTTGATGGTTACCTCGCTTGTCAATGTTGCATTGTCACATGCATTGATCTGTATTGGTTTGTTGAATAGCTATCAGATTTGGTTTTTAAAGTGGTGCGGATGTTGTGCTTAAGCTTGATGTTATGTATGCCATTAGATTGAGGTTTGCGTGTTACTGTGCCACTTGTGTACATTGAGTCAGCCGCCTGAGGACAAGAAACAATTTTAAGTTAAGGGTGTTAATATACTATCAAAATACAATAGTTTTGATTCTGAAAATGTGGAATTATGTATGTTCACAATGTGACGTTAGTAGGTTTGATGTGTTGTAATGTTTGTTTTGCTGGATTTCAGGGTTGGCACTATTTTTTGGGCAAAGTGTGCAAAAGTTGCTGAAAGTGATGTTCCACGAGACCCTTTATGGATTGTAGAGTATTCTACAAGCTATAAAGGTGGTTTCATGTCCAATTCCAGTGAAGGTTGTATTTTAGAAGTTTAGTCTACGAACATGCAGATATGCCATAGAAGATTTTACGAGCAGTGACTTGGTACCGTACCTTTAGGATCAAAAAGTGGGGACTTGCTGAAATTCTATCAAATGAAACCCCGTACAGGCCATAGAATGTTATACGGGCCTTGGATCGGTGTCGTAGAAGATAGTTCTAGAATTGAACCAACAGTTCATGAAGTCCCAAATACAAGCCGTAAACTGTTATACAGACTGTAGAGTACCTCATAGATCCTACTAACCTAGTTGTCCTAATTCATTTTTGTATTGTATCTTCAATACTATAATAGGATTTTTAGGTTATTTTTCATAGAGAACGAAGGGATAATAGTAGAAAAATATTAGAGAGTTTGAGAAATAATTGTAAAAACTTTATTGCTTCTTCTAATTTCAATCTTGTGCTTCTATTGAAGAGTTTGGATTCCTTATGCTTAATTCTCTTGTGTAAGTGCTCAATTATGTTATTCAAATTCAT
>JAOTQJ010083072.1:0-46305 GCA_025642045.1 Solanum sejunctum
AGAGACCCTCCACACTAGGATCCTTGTTGTCGTCGAAGCGCCCTTTTGTCTCAGGAGCCGGTTTTATGTTTCTATATTTTCTAAATATTCTAGTAAAGGTGTATCATTCGGTACTTTTGTCTAGAGGTCTGTGGTTACTTGTGGGTTACGGGTGTGTTGTATGGTTTTGTATACTGGATTAGGATGCGGGACCGCATTATGTATTTATTCGAGTGACATGTTTATTAGGCGGCAGGACCGCAGCGGCGACCTTGCTGTGGGTGGCGAAAATATTGGACTGATGGTTGTTTACTGTTGGTTTGGTGATGAAGATGGTGATGGGTTGTGTGGGGAAGAAGGTTGGCTGGGAATGAGTTTGTTGGTTGCCGATCAGAGCTCCGGCGAACTTTTGCTAGAGTAGATAATGAACAGTGAAACCCTAAAAATAATTTAAATATGATTAAATTCTAATCTAAACATTATTCACCCTCAACTATTATGTAACACCTCATAAAATTACCGAAATGCCCCTAAAACGTAATCGTGCATATAACGCATCTTCCAATGCTCTGATAGAAAATTCAAGATCGAATTTGCAATCAGTGTGAAAATCAAGTGGGAAAATGGTTTAGAGCAATCGAGTCAAAAAATAATTTCGCTTATTAACACAAAAAATAATTTCGCTTATTACATGACATTAAAAGGTGCTAAAATTGTAAACAAAAAATAAAACAATTTACAAATAAAACAAATATAAATCTACAGTACTCATTAGAATGAAAAATAAAACAAATATATATACAACGATAACCACATTTACTTGTATATTTAAAATTCTAGAAATACAAACTTTTATAAACCAGTGAACCAAAAAAAAAAAGCATGACCATTAAATCATAGGCAAACAAAATGTCAAAATTATTGTCGGAACTTCGCCGGAATCTAACTTCTTTATCTATATCTGAAAATAATACTATTGACAATAAACAGCTAAATACAAAATAACAAAAATCAAGGATATTTGTGTCCCAAGATAATGTAAACAAAGATCTGAACTTTTAATCTTGAGAAAATGATAAGAAAAATGGGAAGAAAGGACTGACTGTTGTTTATTGTGGTTGAATTCCGATGGACTTTTGATACGTTTGGTGGCTACTCCAACATTGAAATTTGAGGTGATTGTTGTGCTGGCGCTCGGGTTTGGACCTCGTCGTTGTTTTACTGGTTGTTAGATAGTTTTGAGGCTGATTTTTGTTGGTGTTTTGGTGTATTTTTCCGATGTGTTTTGTGGTGTAGTATCAGAGCTTAAGGTTTCGCCATCAGTGGCGAAACTTGACAGGAAAGGAGTGAGCAATGGGGGTTCTTTGGGTCATTCATTCACTGGAAAAATGATTGGGTTTTTGGATGATGTTTTCTCTGACAATGACAAGATCCTTGCTCGTTGTTGGTTGCTCGTTGGTTATTGTTGCTTCCCTAACGATGAAAAGGAAAATGAAGGGGGGGTTTGATATTTTTCAATGGCATTTTCTGGGTGACTGTGTTAGGGTTTTGAAGGTTGTTTTAGGGTTATTTACTAGTGGGAAATGGTGGTCGATTAGGGCTGTAGGGGTGACATTTGGATACTGGTTTTAGGTAAAGTTTTGCTGGTGGTTTTTAGTTAGGGGGGGGGGGAATAATGGACTGATGGTTGTTTATTGTTGGTTTGGTGATGAAGATGGTGATGGGTTATGTGGGCAAGAAGGCTGGCCAGGAATGAGTCTCGTGGTTGTCGATCGGAGCTCCGACAAACTTTTGCTAGAGTAGATAATGAACAGTGAAACCCTAAAAATAATTTAAATATTATTAAATTCTAATCTAAACATTATTCACCCTCAAGTATTATGTAACACCTCATAAAATTATCGAAATGTCCCTAGAACGTAATCATGCATATAACGCATCTTCTAAAGCTGTGATGGAAAATTCAAGATCAGATTTGCAATCAGCATGAAAATCGAGTGGGAAAATGGTCATGACCCAATGTTAGAGCAATCGGGTCAAAAAATAATTTCGCTTATTAACACAAAAATAGTGTTGATCCGCACCGCTGGTATGATGCGGGGAGGGGGAGGAAGGGAGGCATGAGTAACACTTGTTATTTTCTCTAAATTTTCAATAGGAACTTGAAATTCCAAACATTTGTGAAAATTTTCTGGTCCACGCCCTTGGCACGTCGTAGAACAACGTACTAGTTTTAAATACAATTCTTTTAATTCAGAAAGAGACTTTTGGTCATTTCCCACCCCATCCTATGTCTTAAAACATATTTTTAAAGTAGTCTTATATCGATTAAGGGTTTGTAAAACCCCTTCTTCTAAAGATTTTACGCAAGAAAATTGTAAGAGGGGAGATAGGAAAGCTTTGAGGATTAAGGGTTCTAGCCCAATTCTTGTTGAAGATTAGTACAATCTTTATCCCAAGTATGTAAAGGCTACCCAAAATATGAGACTGTTCTTCCATGTGTCCTGTTGAATATAGTAGGTTGATAGATGAAGTTGATGTGTCTGATTCGTCAATATCTTGCATAATTTCTTAAAACTACTATTAATCTACATGTATTTTAATAAATTGATGATCATCACAATTTGACTTACTTGCTTAATTGATTATCTGAACTACTGCATAGACTGTATATGTATAATTGCTAAAGAGTGCATGAATGAAGCTATGGGTTGATGTTTAGAGCTTAGGTTATGTATGTATACATGATTGTTGTGGTCCGGATCTTGAATTGAGTGAGTGTTGAGGATAATGTTGTTGAAGCTGATTGAGAGGGAGATCCTTCGAGGTCTTTTAGAGATAGAACTTGGAACTTTAATAATGTTCTTAATTTCTTGAGTTGATAGATGATCGTATGAGTAGAGGTCCTTGTCTGAGCGAGATTGGTCGTATAACCATCCTAATGTTGATAGACCTATGAGCATGTCGAGTCTTGTAAAGAGTATTAGTATCAAAATAGGTAAGAGTGAGTCCCACTCACACTCATGAACTACGTGGCCAGTGTAGAAAAGGATTGGACCCTGAAAGAGGATATTTCTTTTGTCCCGTAGAGGACTTGATAGACTTTTGGGATCCCCTAATATACTCGTCTTTTTCCTCAGCAAGGTACTGGGTGAATGTGGAAACGACATTTCTTCGTTGTATCATCATCAGCTCATAGGTGGTGGTTATCGTTTAGAGAAACTCCTAGATAGGATTCATTTAATAGTACTTTGTGGTTGATGCAATAATATGTGTTTTGATTGGAAGTGATGTGACAAAGTACTGTTCCTTATTCTGAGTTGAGATTGAGTGATGGATGAGCTGATGTCTTACTATATTATCTTGACTATCTTGTTTACTTTAGCCTGTTTTTACATATAGAACATTCTATGTACTAACGCTCCTTTGGAGCTGCATAATTTTATGATGCAGATTCAGTAAACTGAGGACTTCAGCAGGCGAATTGTTAGGGTTCAGAGTTCCTTGATTTCAGGCTTGGTGAGTTCTCCCTTACCTTTTGAGGACATCTTTACTTGCTTTTTATTCCTTTTGAGTTCTTTTATTGGACTGTGGTAGCTATGGCCTATCATGGTACCTTCTCAGACAGTAGTTATAGAGGCTTCATAGACTTAGACTAATGATAGATGATGTTGGGGTTTCTTTTTCTCCTTTTCCCCTTTCCAAACTGAAGTGTTTTGTTGATCTTATTTCTGATGATAGACAGAGTTGATAAATCTTGTAGCCACTGCTAGATTCTATTATTTCTCGAGTATCTTCTTGTAATTTACTGATTGAATGAGTGTGATGGGACAAGGTGCTCCATGTCTAGTAGAGTCTTGCTTATGGGTGTGTATTGCACCACACTACCAAAGCAGGAGGCTATAGGACATTAGGAAGTATTACTCTTTGTCTATAATCTAAGTTCGTGCGATAGAGTTTCACTGTATGAACACTCTCATTCTAATTCATACGTTATACATATTGCAAAAAATGGCACCAAAGAGAACAACTTCTTAGAGAGATGCCTCAGCCCAAGTTGCTGATTACACCTAACCCGAGGTCCTAGTTCAGACAAAGACAAGGATATGGGGATGGCTTGCTAGGACTGCTGAGGTCCCATAAGCACCCCCTGTATAGCCCTAGCCAACTCTCAACATAGAGGCAGAGTTTAGGGGAGCCACCACTATGCTGACTTAACTGGTAGCCTCCCAGAGTAACAGTCTAGGTTCTCAAGCTCCTAGCTCTAGCTCATAGGAGTCCTCAGCTGCAATCCGACTCAGAGATTTCTTATGAATGAACCTACTAGTGTATATGTGGTTGAAGGATGAGGAGGACCTGCAGAACGTTATTGATGAAATGTATAAGGTCCTGAAAGCTATGCACTCTAATGAGATCGAGGGAGTTGAGCTTGCCGCCTATCAGTTCAAGGATATTCCTATCATCTTGGTATAACTAATGGAAAGACACTAGAGGTGAAGATGTTGAGACTGCAAGTGGGAGGAGCTTGAAGCTGCTTTTCTTGACCATTTCTTTCCTAAAGTGTTGAGGGAGGTGAAGGTTGATGAGTTCGTGAACTTAAAGCAAGGAGAGATGACAGTTAACGAGTATAGTCTTAATTTTATTAAGTTGTCTAGGTATACTCCGAAGATGGCGCAAGACATGCAAGCTAGGATGAGAAAATTTGTATCTGGCCTCGGTAGACATGTGCAAAAGGAGTGCAAAGCAACTTTGTTGATCCCCGACATGGATATATCTGGTATTATAGTGTATGCCCAAAAGACAGAGGAGGATAAAATGAGAGACAAAGAGGAGTAGATAAACAGAAATGCAAAATCAACTGGGCATTAGCCTATCCAGCAGAAACAGAATAATAGTGACAAGTCCTACTTTCAGAATAGATCATCTCACTATGCACCCTCTACAGTGAGTGTGACCGTCCAGCCAAATAGGAATGATCAGAGGTCTCATGGTTACCAGAATTTCTAGGCTCAGGTTGTTCAATCTCAGGATAGTGTGACCCAAGGTGTGAGGGGAAAGCCATCTTGTGACAAGTGTGGTAAGCTTCATCTGGGTGATTGCCATGTGGGTAAGGATGTGTGCAATTCATGTGGACAGACTGGTCACTTCTAGTAAGTGTCTAAAGAGGAGACGGGGTGAAGGAATTAGCAGAGCATAGTCCTCCCTGCAGCACTCCCAACTAGCAATCATTAAAAGGGTACTGCTATAGGTACAAGACGTGGGATGAACCATCCTTATGCTATGGGTAATTGATGTGATCAAGAAGCTGCACCAGATGCTATTACGAGTATGCTTCAAGTCTTTACATTTGACTATTATGCATTACTTAACTCGGTTGGCACTTTGTCTTTTGTGACCCCTTATGTTGCTAGTAAGTTCAGAATTCTCCCAGAGTGTTTGCTTGAACCTTGTGTTGTTTCCACTTCTATTGATGAGTCCATATTAGATGAAAGAGTTTACAAGGATTATACAATATCCAGTTATGATGAGATACTTTAGCTGACTTAGTAGAATTGGAGGTGGTTGACTTTAATGTGATACTTGGCATGGATTGGCTTCATGCCTTTTATGCTTCTGTTGATTGTAAAACTCAGATTGTTAAGTTTCAATTTCTTAATGAGCCTACTTAAAGTGGGAAGGGAGTTCTGCTGCACCTAAGGGCAAATTTGTCCCTTATCTTAGAGACAGAAAGTTGATCTCCAAGGGTTGTATTTACAACCTTGTGCGAGTTATGTCTGATGATGTTGAATCTTCTACTTTTGAGTCCATCCCGATTGTGAATGAGTTTCCTAAGGTGTTCCCTGACGATCTACCCTGAGTCCATCCTGATAGGGAGATTGACTTTGGGATTAATGTCCTTCCCGAGACCCAACCCATTTTAATTCCACCTTATAGAATGGCCCCTATTGAGTTGAAAGAATTAAAATAGCAATTGAAAGACTTGTTAGAGAAAGGTTTCATAAGTCCTAGTGTCTCTCCTTGGGGTGCTCCTCTCTTATTCGTGCGTAAGAATGATGTGTCTGTCAGAATGTGCAAAGACTACCGACAACTGAACAAGGTCACAATAAAGAATAAGTATCCTCTTCCTAGGATAGATGATCTATTTGACCAACTTCAGGGTGCTACTGTCTTCTCCAAGAAAGACCTTAGATCGGGTTACCATCAGTTGAAGGTGAGAGAAAGTGATATTCCAAAGACAACCTTTAGGACACGGTATGGCCATTTTTAATTCTTGGTCATGTCTTTTGTGTTGACAAATGCACCTGCGACTTTCATGGGTTTGATGAACAAGGTATTCAGGCCGTATCTTGATATGTCCGTGATCGTGTTTATTGATTATATTCTGGTGTATTGATGATGGCCATGCTCCAATAAAAAAACAGTCACTATCAGTAATTAACCTAACAGAGGTTAGGGTCGAATTCACAGGGAATACAGGGCATGACTATAAGATTTCACTGCTAATCATTCCAAGTATCTATAACCAAAATCTCTAGATGGGGGGAGGGGTGTTGTGATTCAAACAACAACTTAAAATGAACACAAATTAAAATTCAAAAAAATACTCAATTTTGGGAATAACTTGGGAATTTGTGTTCCCCATGGTTCGTTGACTTGATTACCCTAGGTAACATAACTCTGATTAGTGAATCGCATGCAGGATGATAACTTAAGTTCCTGCAGTCGTCTTGTGAAGGTGAAGGTCGAATTTCACCATAGCACTTGGTCGGCTACTATAGTGTGCCAACTAACCGTTACTTATTGTCCCAGTCAACCTCCCTTTTATCAGGTTTGGTTGATTAGACGGGAACATATCAACTGAATCCTTTCATCTACTTCCCTTTTCCTATTCGTCACTACCTTGGTTGGTATTATGATAGTAGGAAGGGTTTGGTTTTGGCCACCACCAAACAATATTAATCATGAAGGAAAATAGATAATACATGCAAAACCCCAATCATAAATATGCACAAAACCTAGGTCATCTCAAGTCAACTATTCATGGTTCCCACAACACTAAGTTATGGGTGCTTAGCTACTCATGGTTAAGATAAAACACACAAATATTCAAATAATAGACATAGTTATGAGTTTCACTAATAATAATGGAGGAGATGGGTAGCACAAGTTGCAATTTTCATAAGCTTAATTGAGCAATAATGAGTACAAGGCAAAATTTGCAATTCCCAAAATGAGTTTTCCCAAAGAAAACACTAATCTAGTTTAAAACATACAAAAAGATTCAAAAATATATTGGAGTTATGTGTACTATTTGAAATCTTTCAAAAACCTAACATAAACTATTTATAGTATTTACAAAACAACCTCAGAAATCAAGCAGAAAAGACTACTGACATCTGATAACTTTCGTAGTTATGACTTATAGGTTGGCCTATGAGTCATAGTCGAGGTCTTGTATCAGATTCTTAGCATCTTAGACTGAACTGGTACGACCCATAGGTAAGAGTCATTACTTGAGCTATGACTCATATATTGATCTCTTAGTCTTGGTCTTTAGTTTTTGGTCTAACATTTTGGCTCTCTATTCCTGCTATGAGTCCACCTATATAAGTCATAGTTTGTCTTATGACCCGTAGGTTGGGGATCGTAGGGGTAACCTTCACTCAATAAATTTCTGATTTTTGGTCTCTGATTCCTGCTACGACACCACCTTATGACACGTAGCATGTGATAGGACTCATAAGAGGGCTCGTATGGCCTATGCTTCAGTAAAATCTGCAACTTTTCTTTAAAATCACGCAAACCTAACTTTTCTGCAAGATTAACATAAAAACATATCAAAACACTAAAAAGCTACTTTAAAAACTCAGAAAATCCTCTGTTTAAGGAATCAAATGTGTTGTACTTTGATAACACAACACCCTCAACTTAGAATTGTTGCTTGCCATCAAGCGACGAGTCAATCTACATAGACAAAGAGAAATATGTAGCAATTATATCAATGGCATATACCACAGCTAATTTGATTCAGGTACCCAACTACTACTTTCAAAATAGAGTTGCAATGTTATTGAGCAAACAAGAACATCATGAGGTATTTGACAATCCAACTTCGATAAGCTAAAGAGAATTAACCTTCTACATTCACTGGCATAGTCATATGCTACTCAAGAAGTGTAAATGCCCTAACCAGAAAGAAGTCCCTTATATTCACTCAAGAACATGCAGAAATTAGGGACTAAGGAAACATTCTCACTCTCACAATTGAATTCATGCACAATGACTAACACTATTATCTTGCTCTTATACTTATCTTTTGGCTTGGTGACAAAGTGGAATTGGATCACTTCAGGACTTACGAGCTTATAACATAGGTTCATTGTGCTTTGGTACGACATCATAGGCATTTAGAGACTAAAAGCTATCCTTGAGCCATGCTTACCAACACTTTTACCTTTATAACCCATCCAATTTAACTAATTCCTTCCTTATTCCACCATTTTTAAGCTTTTCCTCGGCTGTTCTTTCATTTTGTATAGTAGTGCCTCAATTTCAAACTCATTTTGCATATTTTTTAAGATCAAGGCATTTTTTCTTTTCTTTTTCTTCACCGTGTTCATGATTAATCATTTTCTTTCTTTTCACCCCAACTAACCACCTTATTTTTGTTACTTTACCACAATAAGCCTAAGGTGAAGTACACAATATCTATGTCTCAAACCAGAGCTACCAATGTAGCTACCCTCAACTTAAGTTTTTAGCCTCAATCAAAATTTACATGTTTAAGAATAGATCATGTCCAATATCAGGGTGTTTCATCAAATAAGGTTAGGTTAGCAAGGTGTCTAGAAAGAATGAGTGCATGAGAAGCTCAAACATTCGAAGCAAAGGATTTACTAGTTCATTTGGTAGGCAATTTAGGCAAAACTAGGCTTCCTATTAGAATAAAGGCCTAAGATTACCTCCAAATCAACTAAGTCACTAAACCAAGTTTAGAATATGAGGGAATGTTCTGAGTCTATACAAAATGCATGAATGTAGCAAAATAAGCTCACAGCATACATGGCAATTGCATCCACAATCACGTATAGACTTACATGTCATTCTTTCAGTCTCAGCTTACCTTCATAATATTAGAACAAATATTGCCAGATACTCAAAAATGTATGGATGTATCAATAATCATAACCTCAAAAATTTTGAGGGTACCTAATTTTTGACCAAAAGAATTGAAAACAACTCAAAAAATAATGTATATGCCAATAGATAATTACTACTATGAATTTACCCATTATCTATACTTCCAAAAACATGCCGATTCAACAAAAAATAAACATCCACAAGGAAAAAAAACACGACAAAAAAATGTTGGATCAAAAATAGGGGAAGTTATGGACTGGAGGCTACTCAGCCTTTACCTTAATCCATAACTTCCACCACCCTGCCAAAAGAAGATACTTTGTCCTCAAAGTAAAGAAAAAAAAAAAGAAAACATGAGAACATAGAAATATATACATACTCTCATGAAAAACCAAAAAGAATCATCCTAAATAGAAGTAAAAGTAACATACAACATAAACATATTTAAACATAACCAAAAATCAACAAAATAAAGAGATTGTCCGAAAAGAGAACAAAGTATCCAAAATTTTAAAATAAGAACTGGGGGTCAAAAGAAGTCAAACATCTTGGTGCATGAAGCACCATCTTGGGCTGACCAGTAGGGTCTTGGGGTTGACTCTCCTCGTTTGTTGCAGTGCCAGAAGTACCCTCTCCAGGTGGGGTGTGATGTGCACCTCATCAGGTATGGCCTCCTCCTCCTGTCTTGGATTCTTTGGGGCCAGATCTAGGTCAGCATACTCAAGAGGCCTCTTCCCTCGGGTATCCAAACGGTCGGCAAGCCAATCAAAAGCCTCGTCCTCTCGCTGTACTACATCTGGGTCTGGAATAGGGGCTGCTAAAAACTAAAATAAATCGAATTTGATCCTGGCTAACTCATCAGTCACCGCACTCGTGTCAGCAATCCTAGTACCCTCGAGCCTCTTCTGGACTCTACCCTCAAATGCATCTACCCGTGCATCAACTGTTCAGACTCTATCATCAATTAACTCGCAAGAAAATGCCTTTATCCTCTCCTTAGAGTCTCGAACAATTTCATCAATCAACGGCCGGACTCGTGCTGACAACTCATGAAGCCTCCCCTCCGCTACAGTAACTCTACGTCATAAAGACTAAAATGCAACAGCAGATAAGAGAGGGTCAACCTGTAAAGAAGGAGTCGCTAGTGCTGAAGTGCTGGATGAAGGTGTCAACTCAATCTCTATTGTAGGTGTGGGCTCTGTAGTAGCCAGAATCGTGCCTGTGATAGCGGGAGAAGTAGTTGGGACCTAAGGATCTACTAGGAAAGGCTATATGATAGAAGGAGCTTGGCATGGGAAGGCCACTGGATTCTCATCAGTCTTTATCAGGATGGGATCCATAGTGCATGTAGCCTCTACGTGAGGGTCCTGGTGGGGGTCAATGGGAACACCTACTGCACTACATAGTCAATGAATAAGAACTAGAAATGGCAGTGAGGTATTCGTCCGAGTTACAGCCTCGTGTATCTGCTCTGATATAATTCAGGCCCAATCAATAGAATAACTAGCTAGCATGTTGGCTAATAATACAACCCTCTTAAGGGTGATCACATTATCCACTAAAGTTGTCTAATACGCCAGTGAATAGTAGACCACCAAAGCTTGGCCTGGAATGACAAGTGTGTCTTCACAATGGAGTCCACATGGTTTATGATCCATGTAGGCTCTATACCTGGATTGCAGACCTGACTCGGAACCCGCCATAACAACTCCGTCCTGACCACAATATCCTTCCTAGTAATCACTCTTCACATTTTATCGATCTGACTATCATACTTAGCGGTCAACTAGGGTGCTTTATAGGTGGCCCAAACTATACTCGATAGATTGTATTCTCTTAGATGTTAACCTTCCTTCCCCTAACTATCACCAGTCGTAGCCTCAGCTACTCGATTGGCTTCTTATTCTTTGGCAGCCCCTGGTAAAGTATCGCAATATATGCATCATAGAACTCACAGACCACCAAAAGGGTATATTTACCTATCTGTTGCATAGTCCAAATGAGCCCATGCTCATTCAATCTCGCATCTAAGCCGGGTACTCTGTTTAACCCCACTTTGCTCAACCTAGATTCCTCGTGAAATTATTGGACCGCTTTGCCATGCCCCTTATCCTCTAGCGCATGGTTGTAAATCTCTATCATGCTCGCAACACACCATCTGTGGTTGCCCGGAGGCTGAGACGAGGCCTCCTCCTTCTCTGGCTGAGAAATGCTCTTGAATTCTAACTCGACGCCAGAATGTGTAGGAGTCATCTGAGGTGAACTACTCCCCGAGTCATTTTTCTCCACTTCTTGTACCTTCTGTTCAGATTAGGAGGCACTTGTAACTTTCGTAGGCTCCCAAGCTGTACGTGCTTGGGTTTGAGGGACATTCGCAAAAGGGTCAAGCCTGACCCTATGGACTTTAACTAAACCCTCAAACCTCTTAGTCTCAGAAGACTCATCCACTAGTCTATGCCTGAAGATTTGGATAGCCCTCTTGTCTTTGGGTGGCATGATATTTGCAACACAACCAACAATCCACATGAGCATTAACATAATTTACCTACTTAACACACAACAAAGAACAAAACTCAATAAAGGGCAAACAAGAACTGATGCAACTGCAGATGTGTAGGTACGAGTGCAAGTACGACTCATAGGATGACCTACGAATCGTATAATGAACTTGTAGAACCAGTTGTGCCTTAGAAAATGCTTTTTGATCACAAATACAAGATACATTTATGACTTGTAGTATAGCCTACGAGTCGTAGCCCCGATCTCATATATAGTTCTAGAAACATTTTTAAAACTCAGCTAAGTCTACGACACCTCCACCATGAGTCATACCAGGTACTATAAATCATTTGTGGGTCTCGTATAAGGAATGTGAAGGCATTAAAGGTGACTGATGCTTTCTATGAAAGACCACTATGACTCATATAGTAACTTATAAGTCGTAAGAGTGCCTCATAACTAAGCATAGAACTACCTGCAACGCCTACTTATCTCTCACTCAAGGCATATATTCGTCACCAAATCTCAACACATTTAAGCAAAAGGGGAGCAAAGCAAGACTAAACGACACATATTCAACTCCAAACTAACATTGGCAATTCAAAATGACCATTAACCTTAGGAGTCAAGATCTATTGAACAATTCGCCAAGCATAGCAAACAAAGAACATTTTCCAAACCAATACTTGGCAATCATACAACATTCCAAAAGAGTGTAGTCACCATTCACAACAATTTAATCACAACTCACATGCTCAAACACAAGCAATCACACCCATATCATCTAAATTTCAACTAAGAGAGGCATTCCAACCCTATGTGAGCAACAATAATATGACTCAAACCAAAGATTTATAAATTTTACACTCATAACTATCCATTAAAAACTCTCAACAAGGCTCAATCCACAACTCAATCATTTTGAAAGCCAATAAAACCTAGATTACAAGCTTAGTTCAACAAAGCGATGTATGACATATTTAAGCATGATCAAACTAAACCTATACTCATGTAGGGTACAAGCTTGTCAATAATAATCTAAAAATGAAATCAAAAAGTTACCAATTTAGTTGAAAAGTGAACCGAAAGAAGGAGAGATGATTTTTGCATATAAAACTAGGATTCAGTACTGTTTCTCAGAATCTTCATCGGAAAATAATATATATAGTCGGGAATTTTTGTTAGAGATAGATTTACGGGATGGGAAATAGTTTTCCATCATGTTTAGGGTTAGAAAATGGGGAAATTGGGGTCAAAAATTATTTTGACCTCCTTTTATAACAAACCTAGTCAGGATTTAGAATGCCTCATATTGGGGCTATGAGACCCCGACTATGAGTCGTAGGTCATCCTATGGTTCATAGGTACCAGTATCATACATGACCTCACACTTAGCAAAAGTTCAAAAATCATACCTGGGCACTACGAACCCTTCTTATGACTCGTAGGACATCCTATGAATCGTAAGGTTGGATCCTAGTGTATATGCCAACTTCAGATGCTCAATGTTTCCACTTAAGAGTCATGACTATAAGTCATAGTGAAGACTATGACTCGTAGGCCTACTCGTAGGAGCTGCTCCAAGTCCAATTTTTTTAGATCTTCAGTTCTTCTAGTTTTTACCTGCAAACCAAGCCTCAAACCACAGAAATCCTCAAAATTATTACAATTACATCATTCTCTCTAATTTTAAATCCAACTACTACTACAACTCTAAGTCTCAAACAAACAAATAATTAGCAAAATGCTTGGTCATCTCCTAAGAAGCACCTTTTTTAACATCAAGGCTCGACTTTGTCTGCTTCCTTTGTTAGCTACCACCGAGTGTTCACACTCACTCTTGAATTCATCTGGGTGCTTTATGGATTAGCGAATATCGAACACAACTTCTGCATCATTGACCCTGAACCAAAACTGACCTTTATCCATATCCACTAGTGCTCTCCTAGTAGACAGTAAAGGTCTCCCTAAAATGATGGGCACCTCAAAATCAACTTCACAGTCAAGGATCACAAAATCTGCCAAAAAGATAAACTTATCGACTTTAACAAGCATATCCAAAAGGATGATTCCCTCCGACTTTTTAAAGGTTTGATATGACATAAGCAACCTTATTCGTGTTAGGGTAGGAGTACTAAGGTCGAGCTTTTTGAACACTGCAAGAGGCATTAAATTGATGCTTGCTCCTAACCTACATAATGCTCGTGCAAATTTAATGTCGCCAATAGTGCAAGGTATGGTGAATACCCCGGGGCCTTCTCGCTTTCAAGTAAGATATTTAGTCATAATTGCACTACATTATTGGAGTTCTTATGAGAACTCTTGGCTCAAAGTGCGTTTCTTGGTGACTAAATTCTTCATATATTTAGCATATTCGCGCATTTTCTCCAATGCTTCTAGGAGAGAGATAGTGATGGAGAGTTGCTTCAACATTAAGAGGAAGTTTTTGAAATTACCCTCCTCTTCCTTCTTTTTGAGCCTTTGAGGGAATGGAGGACACTTTACCATTTTTTCCATCCGTTCACTAATGGTATTTTTGTAAATGTTAATTATTCTAATGACCCTTTTTGATATTTTAGGCTATTTTAACCTGCCTAGAAGACCTAAACTCTAATCCTAAGGACCCTATCTTATTACTCTCATCTCAAGCATACTCTCAAATTCTATCAAGATTCCCCATCAAGCTCCAATTCAATTTCAAGGAAACCTAAGAACAAGATATGATTCCAAGATCATTTCCAAGCCTCCATTCTTCCCAATCTCAATTCCAAGCAACTCTAGACCTAAAGTATGTGGTGTTGAACCATTGGGTCCTTCCATCCTTAGTGTCTAAATCCTCTTTTGATTAATATTGCATGATTTAAAGTTGATTTTACATGTGGGGCTTGTAGATTGAGAAATATACTGTACAATGACTTTAGTTCATGAAATTATGGTTGTTTTAGCATGTTTTGAGCTTTAAATCTTGGATCTAATATTGGAATTGATGATGGGTTTTGATATGAATATCTTGAGGGTGTTACAAGGTATTAATTAGAGGATTTACCACTGATTTTCCTACATAATTTTATCTCGAAATTGCTGCTCTTTTACCCCCATTACATATCTCCAACGTTTTTGATAAAACATCCGGTCATACTTTCTGGAGAAATTGAAGGTCCAAAGCATGAGATATGATATGAATGATGTTATGATGATAAAATAAGTTTATGTACATGATTATTCCTACATGAGGTGTTGCATTAGAGTTTATGATGAATCCTATATAAAGTGTTGCACTAGACCATGCCCAATCTGGGGAATAAGAGCCCGAGTAACCACTTGAGGGGATTATACTTCACCACCTAGGATGATTGGGGTGTGACCATCATCAACCGAGTTGGGGGTTTGTATTAATCAACCATGTGAGAGGTTTATACTTCACCATCTAGGATGATTGAGGTATGACCATCATCAACCAAGTTGGGGGTTTGTACTCATCGACCATGTGATGGGTTTATACCTCACCACCTAGGATGATTGGGGTAAGACCAACATCAACCATGTGATGGGTTTATACATTACCACCTAGGATGATTAGGGTGTGACCATCATCAATCAACTAAGGTTGGAAATCTAGTTTGATCTCTTCTTCACATATGATATTTTATACAAGCATGTCTTACCCTAGCATTGATCATATATGCCATATTACTATATTAGGCCTATTGTCAATTGATATGCATTTTGGTTATGATATCTATTCCTTATTGTATTGCATCCCATATGCTAGTATATTCAAACATACTAACGTATACTCTTGCCTACATGATGTCACCATGTAGGAACCGATGCCCGAGTTGATCCTCCTCCACGTGGTTAGGCGGTGCTATTTCAAGCTTGTTGGTGAGTCCTCCATTTCGGGGACCTTAGTCTATGTTGCTATTAATTATGTATTAAGATTCTCTTTACTTAATCATTTACCTATGACTATTAGGGTGAGCACGGTTGTATGTCTTGGCCCCCGCTGTTATCTATATAGTAAAGGTGTTGTTGGATAAAGCTATATATTTATGCCATGAATTAATTCTAATATCTCTTAACTCTATGTTATGACAAGTCCTCCCTTATCCCCCTTTTCCCCTTATTTCTATTCTTCAAATGTCATTTAGTTATTTCGCAACCGAGGATATGTAATGATATGGTATAAGGCTTGTTTGGGGTTCATTTGGGTTCCCAATTCGCCAGTCACATCTAGGCCTGAGGCTTGGGTCATGGCGAAGATGGTATCAAAGCAGTATCTTGATAGATCCTTGAAGACTAACACATCGCATTGATTAAAGTCCTATTCATAGTATTAAAACGTGCCATGACTATGGATAGGAGGCTATAAGCGTTGTAGGAAATGTTTCCTTTCTTCATGTCCTAAGTCGTGCTATAGAGTGGTGGTAATTATTTCCCCCTAATGATTTCTTTTTATGGCAAATCATGTTGAATATTAGAGGAATATGGGCCCAAACTCTCGAGGAGCAACCTACTAATGGTGAATTCTAGGATGCCCTTACTATGCTTGCCCATGTGGTGGCTAACCAAGTCCAACAAGGGGTCCAAGCCCCTCATGCTACTACCCCAAAAGCTAGGGTAAGGGACTTCATGAGGATAAATCCTCTAGTTTTTCATGGGTAAAAGGTGGATGAACATCGACAAGAATTTATCGATGAAATCTATATAATCTTTTCTATCATGAGTGTTGGACCAAATTAAAAGGCAGAGTTGGCAGCATACCAACTCAAGGGGATGGCACAAATTTTTTTTAATTAATGGAAGGGTGAGAAAGGTAATGGCCATGTGGTGCTTTGGGAGGAATTCAAATCGGGCTTTCTTAATCGGTTCTTCCCTCTTGAGCTTAGGGAAGCAAAGTTGGTTGATTTATGAACATGAAACAAGGTGGTATGAGTGTGAGGGAGTATGCCCTGAAATTTGATTAACTTTCAAAGTATGCTCCTTACTTGGTGGCTGATCCTAGATCAAGGATGAATAAGTTTGTTATGGGGTTTTTTGACTTGATAAGCGAAGAGTGTGGGTATACTTTGTTTATTAATGATATGGACATGCCTTGATGACCTATAATGACCAAATGGAAGAAGAGAAGTGGAGAAAGAGGAGGGGGCATGAGGCCAAGAGGGCCTGGTTTGAGGCTAAGTTCCAAAGGGGTGCTAGATTTCACAAAGACCAAAGGTCTTCCCATACTACTAATATGGGATTTGCCAATGACTTCCCTAGGACTCAAGGTGTGGGTAGAGTGGCTCCAATAGAGGTGTGTCCTATAAATGGAAGGAAGCATGGAGGTCCATGTTTGAAGGGGTCTAATAGATATTTTGAATGTAGGGAGCTTGGTCATAAGAAGGTAGATAGTCCAACAAGTCGTGGTAAGGGTCAGGGTGCAAATATGGTTCCACTAGGAAGAGGTGGTCCCCAAGGTGGTGCCCTAAGGCACAATCTGTTTTATGCTCTACATGAGCGACAAGGGATTAGTGAGGTTCCCCACGTTGTTACTGATATGTTGAAAATCATTGATCTTGATGTATATGCTTTGATTGATCCAGGTGCGACTTTTTCATTTGTTTGCCCCTTGGGTGCTAGAAAGTTCCATGTTGAGTTGGAGTTCTTGCATGATTCTTATGAGGTGTCTACTTCTATAGGTGCATCAATTATTGCTAGGAAAGTATATAGCAATTTTCCGGTTTGCATCTTGCGTAAAATCTTACCTTGTGATCTTGTTGAATTAGATATGGTTGATATTCATGTTATTCTTGGGATGGGTTGGTTGCATGCATACTATGCTTCTATTGATTGCAGAACCCATAGGTTCAAGTTTCACTTCCCAAATGAACCCTCCCTTGAGTGGAAAAGTCATAACATGGTGGTAAAAGGTAGAATAATTTCACTCATTAAAGCCCATAGATTGATTTCCAAGGGGTGTATGTATCATCTTGTGAGAGTTAAAGATATGGAGTCCAAAGTCCCTTCCATAGAGTCGGTTCCAGTTGTAAATGAGTTTCTTGATATCTTCCCAAATGATAATGACCTTCACGATGTCCCTCCCAAAATGGAGATATATTTTGGCATAGATCTCCTTCCCAACACTCAACCTACCTCCATTCTCCCTTATTGCATGGCACTAGCGGAGATGAAGGAGTTAAAGAAGCAATTGAAGGATTTGTTGGAGAAGGGATTTATTAGGCCTAGCCAATTATCCTTGTTTGTAAAGAAGAAGGATGGGTCACTTAGAATGTGCATTGACTAACAACAACTCAATAGGGTCACTATAAAGAATAGGTATCCTCTTCTAAGGATTGATGACTTATTTGACCAATTGCAAGGGGCTAACTTTTTATCTAAGATTGATCTTCAGTCTGGGTATTACCAAGTGAAGGTGAGGGAGTGTGATATTCCTAATATAGCCTTCCAGACTAGATATAGGCATTATGAATTCATGATGATGTCTTTTGGGTTAACCAATACACCAACCATCTTTCTGGACTTAATGAATATGGTTTTCAAACCCTACCTTGATTCCTTTATTGTGGTCTTTATTGATGATATTTTGATCTATTCACATATTAGGGAAGAGCATATGGGGCATTTCAGGGTTGTGTTACAAAGATTATGAGAAGAGAAATTGTATACTAAATATGAAAAGTGTAAATTTTGGTTAAAGGAGGTTGCATTCTTGGGTCATGTAGTGTCGACGGATGGTATAAAAGTGGATCCTAAGAAAATCGATATGATTAGGAATTGGCCTAGACCATTGACTCCGTCGGATATTAGGAGCTTCTTGGGCCTTGAGGGTTACTATAGAAGTTTTGTGGATAGGTTCTCCTCCATTGCTTCCCCTATGACAAAATTGACTCAAAAGAAGGCTAAGTTTGTGTGGACAGACGAATGTGAGGAAAACTTCCAAAAATTGAAAGATAAACTTGTGTCTGCTCCTATATTGTCACTAGCAGATGGGCTTGAGGGTTTTGTTGTGTATTATGATGCATCTAGGGTTGGCTTGGGTTGTGCGCTTATGCAAATTGGTAAGGTCATAGCCTATGCTTCTAGGAAACTCAAAGTGCATGAAAAGAACTACCCTACCCATGATCTTGAATTGGCCGCAATAGTATTTACATTAAAGATTTGGCATCATTATTTGTGTGGGGTGCATGTTAATGTCTTCACCGATCATAAGAGTCTCCAATATGTCTTCACTCAAGAAGATCTCAATGTGAGGCAAAGAAGGTGTCTATAACTTCTTAAGGACTATGACATGAGTGTGCATTACCACCCGAGTAAGGCAAATGTTATGGCGGATGCGTTGAGTCGGGTGTCTATGGGTAACCTAGCTCATGTGGATTTTGGAGACAAGGAGATGGCTAGGTTGTGGGGAGGTTGGAAGATTTGGGTAGTGGTGTTATTCTGGTTGATGGTTCCACATCTGTATTGGTTGATGAGCTAAGAGCAAAACAAGATCTAGATTCTCCTTGCTTGAGTTGAAGGATTTTGTGAAAGAGCGCAAGATAGAGGTTTCCTAAAAAAGGGGGAGATGGGGACCTTAGATACCAAGGTAGGTTGTGCGTGCGTTGTGTCGATGGTTTGAGGGGGAGAATTCTTGATGAAGCCTATAATTCCTCTTATTCTATCCACCCCAATTCTACAAAATTGTATAGGGACTTAAGGGATGTGTATTGGTGGGGAGGCATGAAGGGGGACATTGCCAAATTCGTTTTCGATTACTATAGTTGTCAATAAGTCAAAGCCGAACATCAAAAGCCGGGAGGCCTAACTTAAGATATAGAGATTCTTACTTGGAAGTGGGAGAGTATTAATATGGATTCTGTGGTTGTATTGCCGAAGACTAGAAAAGTTTTTATTCAATATGGCTGGTGGTTGATAGGATGATGAAATCGGCTCATTTTTTACCGCTTAAGACCACATATGGGGCCGAAGAGTATGCAAGGTTGTAAATCTATGAGTTAGTGAGGTCACTTGGAGTTCCTTTATCCATCATATCAGATCGAGGTATACAATACACTTCACACTTTTGGAGGTCTTTTCAAAAGGGTCTTCATACAAAAGTTCACCTTAGTACGACCTTTCATCCCTAAATGGATGGCCAAACCGAAAGAACCATTCAAACCCTTGAAGATATGCGTAGGGCATGTATATTAGAGTTGAGAGGTAGTTGGTATAACCATCTTCCTTTGATTGAATTTGGATACAACAATAGCTATCACTCTGCATTGGTATGGCCCCTTTTGAGGCTCTTTATGGAAGGCGATGTAGATCACCGTTCGGTTAGTTTGAGGTTGGAGGGGTAGCCTTATTGGGACCGAATCTAGTTCTGGATGCTCTTGAGAAGGTTAGGATGATTAAGGAAAGGTTAAGAATGTACCAAAGTCGTCAAAAATCTTAGGTCGATGTGAGAAGAGGAGATCTTGAATTCAAAGTGGGCAATTAGGTTTATTTAAAGGTTTATCCAATGAAAGGTGTGGCCCACTTTAGTAAAAAGGGGAAATTGAATTCAAGGTATGTTGGTGCTTATGAGGTCTTAAAGAGGGTTGGCAAGGCAGCTTATAAGTTAAAGCTACCTTCTGAAATGAACTTGGTTCATCCGGTGTTCCATATCTCTATGTTGAGGTATTGTGTGGGTGACCCTAATGCCATTGTGCCTCTTGAGGTGGTAGGTGTTGTTAAGGATAACTTGACTTATAAGGAGGTCCTGGTATGGATTCTAGATAGGCAAGTGATTAGATTGAGGAACAAAGAGGTGACATCTATTAAGGTCCTTTGGAGGAACCAACAAGTCAAAAGCACAACATGGGAGGCCAAAGCAGATATGTAAAAATGATATTATCTTTTCCACTCCACTCAAGCCTAAGGTACTAATCTTAAGTTCCCTATGCGATATCAAGTCATAATTTCTTGCCTTATGCCATTGTATGCATTAATGTTTATATGGGACCTGTTTTATGGTAAATTTTGATGTTCATGTTGAGACCTTTTGTGAAACTCATGTTTAGATACATTCGTTGCATCTATATTAGGCTAAAAATCTTCATGGCTACCCTCCTTGTGTACGTATCTTTTACATTTGGGGACAAATGTTCCGAAAGGGGAGATATTGTGACACCCCATAAATTTATGCTCTTGTTTATCTATATTTCAAGCCTAATTTAGTTAGGTTGGGGGTGTACTAGATTCATGGGGGACTCTTAGTACCTAAACGAGTTCAAGACTTACCTCTAAGTTGAGTTTTTTCATATACGGGTCAACTTTAAAGTAGCATAACTCTTAGAATATTTAGAACAGGGTGGACTAAGACATGTCAAATTAAATCCCTCTGAGTTAGATTTGCAATGCACTTTGTTTCACCTCATTCTGACATCAGATGAAGGAGTTATGACCATTTTCGTGAGACCGTCCCGTGGAGTGAAGCCCCACGGGCACCTATAAGGTATGTGGTGTTTAACCATTGGGTACTTTTACCCTTGGTGCCTAAACACTTTTTTGATTAATACTACATGATTTAAAATTGACTTTATATATGGGTCTTGTATATTGAGAAATTTACTGCACAATGACTTTAGTTCATGAAATTATGGTTGTTTTAGCAAGTTTTATGCTTCAAATTTTCGATCTAATGTTGGAATTGAGGAGGGGTTTCTATATGAATATCTTGGTTCTGTTGCAAGGTATTAACTAAAAGGATTTACCACTGATTTTCTTTCATGATTTTATCTCTAAATTACATGTTCTTTTACCCCCATTATATACCCCCAAGGTGTTTGATAAAACGTCCGATCATGCTTTCTTGAGAAATTGAAGATCCAAAGCATGAGATATGATATAAATGATGTTATGATGATGAAGTGAGCTTATGTACATGATTATTCTTACATGAGGTATTGTATTAGAGCTTATGATGAATCCTATATAAAGTGTTGCACTAGACCATGCCCAATCTGGGGGATAAGAGCCCGGGTAACCTTGTGAGGGGTTTATACTTCACCAGCCAAGATGATTAGGGTGTAACCATCATCAATCGAGTTGGAGGTTTGTACTCATTAACCATGTGAGGGGTTTATACTTCACCACCTAGGATGATTATGGTGTGACCATCATCAATCGAGTTGGGGGTTTGTACTCATCAACTATGTGAGGGGTTTATACCTCGCCACCTAGGATGATTGGTGGGTGACAAACATCAGCCATGTGAGGGGTTTATACCTTACCACCTAGGATGATTAGAGTGTGACCATCATCAACCAAGCAAGGTTGGAAAGCTAGTTTGGTCTCTTCTTCACATATGATATTTTATACGAGCATGTTTTACTCTAGCATTGATCGTACATGCCATATTACTATATTATGCCTATTGTCTATTGATACACATTTTGGTTATGATGCCTATTACTTGTTGCATTTCATCCTACATACTTAGTACATTCAAAAGTGCTAATGCATACTCTTCCCTATATGATGTCACTATGTAGGAATCGGTGCCCAAGTTGATCCTCCTCCACGTGGTTAGGCAGTGCTATTGCAAGCTTGTTGGTGAGTCCTTCATTTCAGGGACCTTTGTCTATGTTGCTAGTGACTGTGTATTAAGATTCTTTTTATTTTATTATTTACCTATGACTATGAGGGTGAGCCTGGTTGTATGTCTTAGCCCCCGCCTTTATCTATGTAGTAGAGGTGTTGTTAGATAGAGTTATGTATTTATGCCATTAGTCAATTCTAATATCTCTTGACTCTATGTTATCACAAGTCCTCTCTTATCCCCTTTTCCCCTTATTTCTATTCTTCAAATGTTATTTAATTGTTCCGCGATTGAGGATGTGTAATGATATTTTATGAGGCTTGTTTGGGGTTCCTCCAGGTTCCCCATTCGCCGGTCACATCTAGGCCCGAGGCTTAGGTCATGATAGAAGTACATAGATTTGCTCGATTGGGAGTGTAACTTGAGGAGAATAATGAAGGTAGGGTCAATGTTTAAGATGGATCTTCTTCATCCTTAGTGTCAGAATTGAAGGAAAAGCAAAACCAAGGCCCTATTTTGCTCCAATTGAATAAAGTTGTCCTCAAACAAAAGTTGATGGTTTTCTCCAAAGAGGGAGATAGGGTGTTGAGATACTAGGGTAGATTGTGTGTGCCCGCCATTGATGGCTTACGAGAAAGAATCATGGTCGAAGCTCACAGCTTCAAATATTCTATCCATCCTCGTTCCACCAAGATGTACCACAACTTAAGAAAAGTCTATTGGTGGAATGGAATAAAGAGGGACATTGCGGAATTTGTCTCTAACTGCCCCAGTTGTCAATAGGTCAAGGTTGAACATTAGAAACTATGTGGTGGGATCATAATATTGAAATTCTTGAGTAAAAGTGGGGGAGATGATCAACATAGATTTTATTACCATCTTACCAAGATCTCAAAAGCAGCATGATTCGATATGTATGATTGTGGATAGGATGGTTAAATCAACCCACTTCTTGGAAGTCAAGACTACTAATATGGTTGAGGAGTATACCCGACTATGCATTCATGAGATTGTGAGGTTGCATGGGGTTCCCTCATCCATCATCTTAGACAGAGGAGCTCACTTCATCTCTCAATTATAGAGATCTTCTCTGAACGGATGGATAGGAAAGTGAATCTAACCATAGCCTTCCATCCTCAGATAGATGGACAAGCTAAGCTTACTATTTAAACTTTCGAAAATATATTGAGAGTTTGTGTCAATGACATCAAGGGGAACTAAGATGATCATCTGGCATTGATTGAATTCGCCTACAACAATAGTTACCATGCTAGTGTTCAGATAGCACCTTGTGAAGCTTTGTAGGGGAGGAGATGTAGATCGCTGATAGGCTAGTTTGTGGAGGGTGATACTGAAATGATTGGACCTGAACTTTTCCACCAGTATATGGAGAAGGTAAAAGTCATCAGAGAAAGGTTAAGGATAGCATCAAAGTTGCCAAAAATTCTTATATGGATATAAGGAGAAGGGACTTGGAGTTTAACGTGGATGGTTGGGTGTACTTGAAGGTGTCACCCATGAAGGGTGTTATGAGGTTTTGTAAGAAGGTAAAATTCAGTCCATATTATATCATACCATACCAGATTATGAGGATGGTTGGGAAGGTAGCTTATGAGCTAGACATGCCTTCCGAGCTAGATGGAGTTCATCCGGTGTTCCACATTTTGATGCTGAAGAAGTGTTTGGGGGATCCTACTTTGGCAATTCCTATTGATAGTATAGGACTAAATCATAGCCTATTCTACAAAGAAATTTCATCTAACACCCCATATCTTATAATACTAGTACTATGAAAATAAAATATGATATGGCTTTTCAAATTAGCGTCAATTTTTAAAAGTTCTTGAATCATGATTAGAGGGGGATATGTATGTCTAACGCTGAAGAGGGTTGAATGTAAATAAGTTTTAAGTAAAATTGAGGATATTAAGACCTTAAACGAGGTGAATAAGTAAGGTACTTGTAGGTCTTAGGGAGCTAGCAGGTGAGTCACTTGCTTAGCTTAAACTTGCTAGCTTGACGGAGATGAGGCCTGATGTCGAATTCGTCTAAGTCCAATTATGGATAAAGTCCGTGTTAAGGGTGTAACTTTAGCCCATGGTTGAGCATAATAAATGGACTTTATTTTAAGCCTAATAAGAATATTAAAAAGGGCCCAAGTACATCACAATCCACTTGACTATTTGGGCCCAAACCAAGTGAAGAAAAATTTGGAAAATGAGCAGCCAAGGCCCATCAACTTTTTTGAAACCCAATTAGGCCCAACTATAAGGGCCAACCTATTGTATCACAAGGTTATTAATATGTGTTAATATATGATCAAAAGTTCAAAAAAAATTCGGCCAAGAGACTCTTTAAAAAGGGCTCAAAAATAGCCCCTTAAATCATTTTACTTTGGAACAAATTTTCAGCTTAATAAAGACTCTTGTTTTTCTCTTTACATCACTTCACAAAGTAGCCAATACAACCCTCTAGGGTTTTTGAACAAAACTTGAATATTTAAGGCTAAGATAAGTGGAAATATCCATGTATTTCTTATACTTATCCCCTGACAAACAAGAAAGATATGCTAGTATGTTTGTGCTGGAAATTTAGACACCATGTATCCTAAGGATTGTTGCAAACTTTTCTTGTTATTTAAGAGGATTTTCTCTTCTTGATTGGATGAATTATGAAGTAATACTCATTTTTGGAACATGTTATAGTTTGTTAGTGATGTAACTAAGCTATTGCACTACTTTTACAATCCGCAAAAGTGAGTTCTTATAGGATATCACAATTATATTCTTAGTACGAACTTGTGGGCTGATGGATGGAAGGCTATTGCCTCACATCCTTCTTGACTACTTTGGTACTGTTTTGAGACTATTTTAAGGCTATTTTTATGTATAGCTGTGTTGAGGCAACTTGGGTAAACTTGGAATAGGTTTGGAATTGTCGACGTCAAAATGTAGCGAAGGGATGTAACGTTGTGTAGAATTATTATGTGTTGTGCTTTGTGGGATATTGAAGGATTGTTATGGCACTAGAATAGGCTGCAGATGATATGTATATGAGAATGTGTATTAGAAAATATGATTAAAGGCAGAAAGGCTGAAAGAATACGCTCGGGTTTATAATTATATGCTTGCTACCCATATGTTGTTTTTGTATGAGATTGGACTACCAAGATGTATCTATTGGCTGCTAATGCTAGTTTTGTCACCTAATATGTTATAGATAAGTTTTTGGAGGAAAGGAAGGTTCTCTCGAAGTAGTAACGAGGTTGTACAACAAGGTATATAAGGATACTCAATTTCGTATTAATTCGCCTGAAATCTAGATTCTTCCTTGGCACATAAAGGCACTTATCGACTCCAACACAACTATTAACCATGTATCCACTCTATCACATGTTCATATGCTCCCATATATAGTCACCTTCAAATTTGCATACATACGTGGATACTAAGTTACATGGGTTCTTGTTGCTAAATAAAGTTCACGAGTTGTTTCATCTCACATGCATTTCAGTATTTGTGTAATGTACTTCTTTTATTGTCATATTGTCTTGTATGATTATCTACATGTACATGCTACATCTATAGTCCTACAGCTATAATATTGTGACCACCGAAAGAGTCTTCTCAAAAGTAATCGAAAGATAACGTATATGGCTTATTGATGGGTGGTAACCCAAAGGGCGGAAGAATCACCTAGCCAGGGTCAATCTTATCGTGAGGGGTTAGCTCAAGGGGTAAAGGAAAACCTAGCCAGGGCCAATCTCTATATAGATTTACTATTGATCAGCTGGTCATTTGTATTACATACTGTGCATAGATTATACAGTAAAGGTAGAGTAATAAAAGAACATAAAGTACAGCATCCCACGATATAACTACAGGTGATCTCTTATCCTACACTAGTGCATAGTTTAATTTGAGTTCTTACTTCATATATAGTATTTTCTACCTTAGATATTCAGTATATTATCTCGTACTGAAGTCCCTTATGGGGGACTTGCATTTTGTGTTGCAGATATAGGTGCTAGTAGATCTCCCCAGTAGGTGTACAGGATATCTAGCTGTTGTTACCAAGCTCCTAGTTGCTTCTAAGCTTTGTGTGTCTAGAGCTTATATTTTTTAATTGTATCATTAGTCGAGGTGGGGCCTATCCCGACCCTTATCAGATACTTTTCCTTATCTAGGGGCTTTGTAGACTATGTAAATTAAAGTATGGCTTATTTTTGCTGTTTACTTCACTAGAAGCATGTTTTATGTAGAAATACCTTATTATATGTATAGGAAGCACATAGATACAGGTTGGTTCTCCTGAGCTTTATCGGCAACGGGTGCCAGTCCGCCTTAGCGGTACTTTGTGTGTGACAAAAGTGGTATCAGAGTGGGTCATCCTAGGGAGTCTACAAAGTCGTGTCTATTTAGAGTCTTGTTTATCGATGTGTTATGCACCACATTTATATGCAGGAGGCAACGTGGCATTTAGGAGTTGTTACTTTCTTTTCATTCTTTAGATCATGCCATAGAGCTAAGTGTAAAAGGTGGATTGTATCTAACCCCTAAATTATTTTGTAAAGCAAGTATCCCAGAAACCAGGAAGAACAAAGGTAAAAGGAAGGGAGTCGAAGTGGTGGTAGGTATACCTAGTCAGGTGAGACAATGAAATGAGGCTCAAGATGAGTCCTGTCACAAACATCTCCAACTCTTCCAGCTCCTGATGAACCCAAAAGTAGTGAAATCCCCTTAAAACCACCTATTGATGCTACCGTGTAGGATCTGATAAATATAGTCCAACTATTAACTTGTATAGTTGCTGGCCAAGGCCAAAGACATGAGGTCCAATTATAGGTGAATGTGGTATGAATAGGGCAGGTGACACCAGGATACATGACTTCCTTAATTTGGACCGTCTATCCTTCACTGGGTCAGATCCTAATGAAGATCCCCAAGACTTTATTGATCAGATTCAATGTACTTTAGATGTTATACATGTGAGTGGTACAGAAGCTATCGAGTTACCGACATATAGGTTGAAGGGTGTGACTATATTATGGTATGAAGCTTGCAATATAAGGATATAGATGCACCTCCAACTACTTGAAAGGAGTTCAAAGATGCATTTCTTGACCATTACTTGCCAATAGAAATATGGGAGGCCTGTGCATATCAGTTCTTGAATCTCCACCAAGGGAATATGAGTGTGAGGGAGTATAGCCTTCAATTTAATTCCCGGGCCAGGTATGTGCCTAATGTAGTTGCTACTATGGTAGATAAAGTTCATTGATGTACAGTTAGAGTGGATATGTATCTGGTTAGAGACTATACCATTGCTTCCTTGAACAAAGACATTGATTTAGCGAGAATGCAGTCTTTTGCACAGAAATTAAAAGATCAGAGGAGAAGGAGAAGGACACAAGAGTTAGAAAGCGTACATTCTAAGAGAGACAGGTCTACAAGGCAGTTTACACCCATCCCAAGGTTAGCATAGGCCTCAATTTTCTAATAGACTGCCTAGGCCATCATCCTCCTACTCTATAGCCAGTGGTCCACAACAACTTAAGGGGTCTAAGAGAAATTAGTTTAGTCCAAAAAGTGAAGGGCAAGGCATCCGGACAGTGGGATATTCAACAGGCCAACAAATAACTCCTATGAAGCCTTGTAAACTATATGGAAAAAGTCATTCAGGTATATGTCGTGTTGGGATAGATTCTTGTTGTTGGTGTGGTGCACTAGGGCATATGATAAAAGATTGCCTGAGGAGGCATATGGATGATATAGCACAATCTACTAGGTCAGCTATTGCATCATCATCATTAGTTCCTCCATTAGGTAGGGGTCAACAAGCACCTATGGGTTGTGGTAGAGGTGTTAAAGGGGCAGCTAGCTCTAGCGGAGTCTGGAATCTCACTTATGCTCTGGGGAGTCGGCAAAATTTGGAAGCTTCACCCAATGTAGTCACAGGTACATTGTCCATCTTTTCACATAATGTATATGCATTAATTGACCCTAGTTTTTCACTATCATACATTACCCCACTAGTTGCTGGGAAGCTTAAGAGAACACCCAAATTATTGGACAAACCATTTGAAGTATCTACACCAACTGGTGAATCTATTATGGCTAGAAGGGTTTGTTATGACTGTGTAGTAACTGATTGTGAACGTGACACATTGGCCGACCTTATTGAGCTAGAAATGATGGAATTCGATGTTATAATGGATATGGATTGGTTAGCTTCATGCTAAGCCACCGTGGATTGTCGAACTAAGAGAGTGTACTTCTACTTTCCAAATAAGGTAGTTCTTGAATGGGAAGGCAATATTGGGGCGCCAAAGGGTAATTTTGTCTCTTACTTTAAGGCGAGAAATATGATATATATGTCATTTAGTTAGAGTGAGGGATATAGAGGCAGAATCACCAACTCTTCAATCAGTTCCAGGGTAGTGAATGAATTTGTTGATCTGTTCCCTGAAGAACTTCCAGGCTTACTTCCAGAAAGAGAAGTAGATTTTGGTATTGACTTACTTCTAGGCACTCAACCTATTTCCATCCCTCCATATAAAATGGCCCCGATAGAATTGTGTGAATTAAAAGGAAGTCAAAACACTTATTGGAGAAGGGTTTTATAAGACCTAGTGTCCCCTTGGGGTGCACCAGTGTTATTTGTACGCCAAAAGTATGGCACCTTGAGAGTGTGTATCGACTATCGACAATTGAATAGGCTAACCATTAAGAATAAATACGCCCTCCCCAAGATTGATGATTTATTTGATTAGTTACAGGTTGCGAAATTCTTTTCAAAAATTGATTTGAGATCAGGGTATCAACAAGTGAGGGTGAAGGAGGAAGATATACCTAAGAATGCTTTGAGAACACACTATGGATACTTTGAATTTCTTGTTATGTCATTTCGGCTAACGAATGCACCAACAGTTTTTATGGATCTGATGAATAGGGTATTCAAGACATTCTTGGGTGTGTTTGTAATAGTGTTTATAGATGACATTTTCGTATATTCAAGATCAGAAGAGGACTACTCAAATCACTTATAACAAGTGTTACAAGTTCTTTGTGATCAACAATTGTATGCCAAATTTTCTAAATGTGAATTTTGGCTAAAATTAGTGGCATTCTTGGGTCATATTGTGTTTGGTAAGAGAATAAGGGTTAATCCACAAAAGATAGAGGCTGTAAAAGATTGGCCAAAGCCAATGACGGCCACAAAAGTTCGGAGCTTTCTAGGGTTGGTAGGTTACTACAGAAGGTTCGTTGAAAGTTTTTCTTCTATTTTTGTACCTCAAACAAAGTTGACACATAAGGAAACTAAGTTCCAATGGAATGATGCATGTGAAAGGAGCTTCCAAGAGTTGAAAAATAAGCTAAAGTCTGCACCTGTGCTAGTACTTCTAGAAGGCACCGAGGGCTATGCAGTGTATTGCGTTGCTTCAGGAGTTGGCTTAGGGTGTCTAATGATATAGCATGGTAGGGTAATTGCTTATGCCTCTAGACAACTACGGCCATATGAGAAAAATTACCCAACTCATGATCTTGAGCTAGCAGCTGTTGTACTTACTCTAAAAAGATGAGCCACTATTTATATGGGGTTTACGTTGATAATTATACTGATTATAAGAGCCTATTATACATCTTTAAGTAGAAAGAACTAAATTTAGGACAGCAGAGATGGCTAGAGCTAATAAAGGATTATGATGTTGATATTCTCTACAATCCGGGGAAGGCAAATGTGGTAGCTAATGCTCTGAGTCGTAAGGCAATCATGAATACTAGTGATCAAGTTGTGGTAAGTTAAAGAGTGGCTAAGTATCTATGTCAACTAGCCAGTTTGGGAGTTCGCCTTCTTGAAACTCCAAAAGAAGGGCTTATTGTACATAATGCAGCAGCATCTTCATTAGTACTGGAGGTGAATACAAAACAGTTTGAGGATCCTATTTTACAACGACTTAAGGATAAGGTAAGTCAGGGTACAATAAAAGGCTTTGACCTTACAAAAATGGAGTGCTTTACTGCCAAAATAGATTATATGTGCCTAATATTAGTGGATTAAGAAAGAGGACAATGGAAGAAGCGCATTATTCTCAATATTCCATCCATCCAGGATCAACTAAGATGTATCAATACCTGAAGGAAATGTTTTGGTGGGGAGGCATGAAAAAGGACCTTGCAGAATTTGTGGCTCAATGTCCAAATTGCCAACAAGTGAAAGTAGAACACCAAAACCCAGGAGGTTATATGCAATGTATAGAGCTTCCAATATAGAAGTGGGATATGATCAATATGGATTTTGTTACTAGGTTGCCTCGCTCATTTCAAAAGTTTAACTCGATATGGGTAATAGTTGATAGACTCACAAAGTCAGCACACTTCTTGCCAATCAAAAGTGATTATATAGCTGAAAAGTATGCCAAGCTATACCTCAAAGAGATAGTCAGGCTACATGGAGTCCCAGTCTCTATTATATCTGACCGAAGAGCTCAATTCACTGCAAAGTTTTGGAAGTCCTTCTAAAGGAGTTTAGGGACACAACTGAATTTGAGTATAGCATTCCACCCTCAAACAGACGGTCAAGCAAAATGCACCATTCAGATACTTGAAGATATGTTGCGAGCTTATGCATTGGACTTTAAAGGTAGTTAGGTGGACCATTTACCACTTATTGGATTTTCCTATAACAATAGTTACCACTCGAGTATCAAGATGGCACCTTATGAAGTTTTGTATGGAAGGAAATAGAGGTCACTGATTGGATGGTTTGAAGTGGGTGAAACCACTTGCTTGGGCCAAATCTAGTAAAGGAAGCCATTGAAAAAGTTAAGGTAATACAGCATCAGCTAGAAATAGCCTAAAGTCATCACAAATCATATGAGGATGCTAGAAGGAGAGGACTAGAATTCTCAGTAGGGGATTGGGTATTTTTAAAGGTGTCTCCAATGAAAGGGTTTATGAGGTTTGGTAAGAAAGGAAAATTGAGCCCATGTTACATAGGGCCATACAAAATTATTAAGAAGTGCGGGTAGGTTGCATATGAACTAGAGTTACCCCAAGAGATTTCAATGGTTCATTCAGTTTTTCATGTCTCAATGCTTCGAAAATGCATAGGTGACCCATCCTGTGTCACTCCTATTGAAGACATCCAGGTTATAGAAGATCTCACATATAAAGAGGTACCTATTGCTATTCTAGACTATTAAGTGAAGAAGCTCAGAAATAAAGAAATAACTTTAGTAAATGTACTTTGGAGAAACCAACAACCAGAAGAAATAACATGGGAGGTCGTGGATGCAATGAAATCAGAATACCCTTACTTATTTGAAGCTAAAGAGGAAGTCCTACAAGCAGAATTGGGACACTAATAGGTACGTGTGATTGAATACTTAGTGTGTTGTCAATAGTTTGTGTAAGTAAAGGTTTAAACTTGGTTAATTATCCAATTGTACTAACATTCAAGGACAAATGTTTCTAAGGGCGGGAGGATGCAGCACCCCACATCTTACAATACTAGTACTATGCAAATTAAATATGGTATGGCTTTACAAATTAGCGCTAAGTTTTAAAAGTGCTTGAATCTCAATTAGAGTGTGATGTGTATTTCTAACTCTGAAGAGGGTCGAGTGTAATAAAGTTTTAAATCAAATTGAGGAGATCACTACTTTAAACGAGGTGAAGAAATGAGGTTCTTGTAGGAGTTAGGGAGCTAGCAGGTGAGTCACCTACTTGCTTAGCTTAAACTTGCTAGCTAGACGGAGACGAGGCCCGATGTCGAATTCATCCAAGTTCAATTATGGATAAAGTCTGTGTTAAGGGTGTAACTTTAGCACATGTTTGAGAATCATAAATGGACTTTATTATCATCCCAAGAATAATATAAAAAAGGGCCCAAGTACATCACAACCCACATGACTATTTGGGCCCAAACCAAGTGAAGAGAAACTTGAAAAATGGGCAGCCAAGGCCCATCAACTTTAAAACACAATTAGGCCAAAGTATAAGGTACAAGATGCTGCATCACAAGGTTATTAATATGTGTTAATATGTGGTAAAAACTTCAAAATAAAGTCGGCCAAGAGAATATTTGAAAAGGGCTCAAAACAGCCCCTTAAATCATTTCACTTTGGAACAAATTTTCAGCTTCCTAAAGATTCCTTTTTTTCCTCTTTACATCACTTCACTAGGTAGCCAATACAACCCTCTAGGGTTATTGAAGGAAAACTGAATATTGAAGGCTAAGGTAAGTGTAAATATCCATGTATTTGTTATACTTATCCCCTGACAAACAAGAAGGATATGCTAGTTTGTTTGTGCTGGAAATTTGGACATCATGTGTCCGAAGGATTGTTGTGAACTTTTCTTCTTATATAAGAGGATTTTCTCTTCTTGGTTGGCTGAATTATTAAGGAATACTTATGGTTTTAACATGTTAGTTTGTTAGAGATGTTACTAAGTTGTTGCACCACTTTTACAATCCGCAAAAGTGAGTTCTTATAGGATATCGCAATTGTATTCTTAGTACGAACTTGTGGGCTGATGGATGGAAGGCTATTGCCTCACGTCCTTCATGACTACTTTGATACTATTCTAAGACTAGTTCAAGTTTTTTTAATGTATATATATGTTGAGGACAATTTGGGTAAAGTTGGAACAGGTTTGGAATTGTCGACGTCAAAATATAGCGAAGGAATGTAACGTTATGCCTCCTATTAGTATGTTATGTAGAATTGTCATGTGTTGTGCTTTGTGGGCTGTTGAAAGACTATTATGAAACTAGAACAGGTGCACATGATATGCATATGAGAATGTGTATTAGAAAGTACGATTAGAGGTGGAAAGGTTGAAAGAATACATCGGGTTTATAATTATATGCTTGTTGTCCGTATGTTATTTTTGATGAGATTGGGATACCAAAATGTATCTATTGGCTGCTAATGCTAGTCTTATCACCTAATATGCTATAGATAAATTTTTGGAGGAAGGGAAGGTTATCTCAAAATTGTAACAAGGTTGTACAACGAGGTATGTAAGGCTACTTAATTTCGTATTACTTGGCATGAAATCAAGATTCTTCCTTGTCACATAAAGGCATTTACCGACTCCAACACAACTATTAACCATGTATACACTCTTTCACATGTTCATATGCTCCTATACATAATCACCTTCAAATCTGCATACATACATAGATACCAAGTTACATGGGTTCTTGTTGCTAAATATTGTTCACGAGTTGTTGAATCTCATACACATTTCATTATTTATATAATGTACTCCTTTCATTGTCATATTGTCTTGTATGATTATCTACATGTCACATGCTACATCTACTATCCTACAACTCTAATATTGTGACCACCAAAAGAGTCTTCTCAAAAGTAATTAAAAGATAAAGTATATGGCTTATTAATGGGTGGTAACTCTAGGGGTGAAAGAATCACCTAGCTAGGGTCAATCTAATCATGGGGTGGTATCACAAGGGGTAAAGGAAAAGCCTATCTAGGGCCGAACCCAATATAGATTTACCACTGATCAACTAGTCATTTGTATGATATGTTGTGCACACATTATACAGTAAAAGTAGAGTAATAAAAAGAACATAAAGTACAACATTCTACAATATAACTACAGGTGATCTTTTATCCTACGCTAGTGCATAGTTTCATTTGAGTTCTTACATCATATACAGTATTTCCTGCATTATATATTTAGTACATTATCTCATACTGACATCCCTTACGGGAGACCTGCATTTCATACTGCTGGTATAGATGCTAGTAGATCTCCCCAGTACGATTACAGGATATCTAGTTGTTGTTACCAAGCTCGAGGTTGTTTCAGAGCTTTAAGCATCTAGAGCTTATATTTTTGTATTGTATAGTTAGTCGAGGTGGGGCCTGTCCCAACCCTTATCAGATACTTTTCCTTATCTATAGGCTTTGTGAACTATATAAATTAATGTGTGGTTATGTCTTGTATTTTAGACAATGTGGCCCCAACGGCCTAGCCATATGCATTTCCTTTTGGCTTGTTATTACTGTTTACTTCCTTAAAAGCATGTTTTATATAGAAATCCCTTATTATATGTATAAGATGCACATAGGTATGGGTTGGCTCTCCCAAGCCTTATTATAAACGGGTGCCAGTCCGCCTTAACGGGACTTTGGGCATGACATTTTGGTCCATATCCATGATTGACAAGTTCGTAAGCTGAGGAACAAAGAAATAGTCTTTGTCAAGGTCCTATGGAGTAGTTAACTCATTGAGGAAGCTACATGGGAAGCTTAAGAAGTGATGAAACTCAAATACCTGCACCTATTTTTGCCAAACGAAGATGATGTTGAAGGTGAGGTCGCTATCCTTAACTTTATTGAAGTTCCTTTCTTGAGCTGATGAATTAATTCTATTCCTAAGTCTAAGAAAAGATGTAGAAGGTGATGGATAGTTGAGGGTTTGAGAGTTCTCGAGTGAGGGGTGAGATGAATTTTGAGTTTACTCATGCTTTATTCAGCTTTTGCTCATCATTCAAGGATGAAATGATCCCAAAAGGAAAATGATGTAACACCACTTAAAATAATTGAAACGCCGCTAGAACATAATCGTGCGCATACCACACCTTCCAAAGCTCTGATGAAAAATCCAAAACCTGATTTGGAATCAATGCAAAAAATCGAGTGGGAAAATGCTCTCGACCTAATTTTAGAGCAACCAGGTCGAAAAATAATTTTCACTAATTAACGCAAAAATAGTGTCGATCACGCCCCTGGTGCAGAGCAAATGGGGCACGTACTAACACTTATTCTTTTTCTAATTTTTTGATAGGAGTTTAAAATTCCAAAAATTCACAAAAATTTATTAATTCACACGCCTAGCCCGTCGGGACCATTGTACGATTTTTAAAAAAAATTCTTTTAATTTGGGAAGTGTCTTTTGGTCACTCCCTACCCTATCCTATGTCTTAAAATTATTTTTAAAGCCGTTTTATATCGATTAAAGGTTTCTAAAATCCATTCTTATTAGGCTTTTAAGCAAGAAAACATTGAAAGGGGAGGCAGGAAAGCTCTGAGGATTGAGGGTTCGAGTACAATTCTTGTTGAAAATTAGTACAATCTTCATCTAGGTATGTAAAAGCTACCCACAACATGGGATTGTTTTCTCATATGTCCCGTTGGACGTAGAAGGTTGATAAATGAAGTTAATGAGACTGATTTGTCAATTTCTCACATGATTTCTAAAAACCACTGGTAATCTACAATTATTTTCTTAAATTGATGATCATCACAATTTTACCTATTTGCTTAATTGATTATCTGAACTATTGCATGGACTTTATACCTATAATTGCTAAAGAGTGCATGAATAAAGCTACGGGTTGATGTCAAGAGCCTGGGTTATGTATGTGTGCATGATTGTTATGGTCCAGGTCTTGAATTGAGCGAGTGTTGAGGATAATGTTGCTAAAAATAATTGAGAGGGACATCCTTAGAGGTCTTTTAGAGATAGAACTTGGAAATTTAATAATCTGGTTAATCCATTGAGTCGATAGATGATCGGATGAGTGGAGGTCCTTGTCTGAGGGAGGTTGGTTGATAACCATCCTATTGTTGATAGACTTATGAGCATATCAAGTCCTGGGAGGAGTATTAACATCAAAATGGATAAGAGTGAGTCCCACTCGCACTCATTAACTACCTAGCCAGCACAAGAGAAGATTGGACCGTGAAAGCGGATATGTTCTTTGTCCTGTAGAGGACTTGATAGACTTTTAGGATCCCCTGATAGACTCGCCCTTTACCCCGGAAAGGTACTGAGGGGATGTGGCAACGACATATCTTTATTGTACCATCATTGACTCATTGGTTGTGTGTCACACCTAAAGAGGGTACCTTAGACGTGACAGGCATACAAAGACTATTGCTAGCCCCCAAGTGGACCACCTAGTCTCATTTGCCTTCGGTCAGTCAATTCATCAGCGGAAGAAGTAAGATAATAATAGTAATACAATTCTATTTGTGGGCTTAATACTATCAATATCAATCTATCATAGAAGAAAAAGAATACCAAACAAAAATTTGAATGTAAAGAAAAAAGAGGGAAAGAACACCCAACATCAACATCAACATCTACATCTATGAAGTCTCTATACTATAGTCTGAGATGGTACCATGATAGGTCATGGTTACCAAAATCAAGTAAAAGACTGTCCAACAAGAAAATATACATCCTTCGAATGCAGGGAAAGATTCACCACTATCTGGAATAGAGAACTCGGAAACTCAATGATCGGGCTACTGAAGTCCTAGATCAATTGAATCTACACCATAGAGTGATGTATTTCCATAGAGGCGTTAGTATATAGAATGTATTATATGTAAAACAGGATAAAGAACTAGAAACAAAATGTAGTCACTACTCAATCACTCAACCCCACCTCAGAATAATGGACAAGCCTCTATCACCTCACTATACATCAAACATCAAACATTCACATCGCATCAGAGTTCTATCATCATGAAACCTATCTAGGAGTTTTTATAACTGACAACCACTACTATGAGATAATACTGATATAACAAAGAGATGTCATTGCCACATCCATCCAGTACCTTGCCAGAGTTAGGGACGAGTTTGTTAGTGGATCCAAGGTCTTCCCAGTCCTCTTTTAGGACAAAAGAAACATCTACTTTCACGGTCCAATCCTCTCCTACGTTGGCTACATAGTTAATGTATACGAGTGGGACTCACTCCCCATTTTGGTGTTAATACTGCTCCCAAGACTCAATATGCTCATAAGTTTTAGCAATCCATCAAGAACTTTCATCACCCAACCTCTATGAGTAAGTTTATCTTTACAAATTCAAGGAAGATATATTCATTCAACTCATCAATGTTATTCTCAGCTATCACAGTTATCAACACACTCACCTCAGGACTCAGACTCAGCTAAACATCACATTCACACAATCAAGGCTCTAGGCATCCCTCTAAGTTTATTATTCAAGTCTTTACAGATTCATAAGAGTTTAAATCACAATCACATAAATATGTAAGTAATAGTAAACTTTAAGCATAATGATCATCAATTTAGGATATAAAAATGTAGTTTAACGAATATATTCAAGAACTCAAGATAATATCCAAGAATTTAATATGAATATTCAAGAACCTTCAAGAAATCATAATTCAAGACTTTAAACATTTATCTTTCATTCTAACTATACATTAGCATATGGAAGAACAAGTCCATACTTTTGGGTAGCCTTTTCATACATGGGAATGGAGATTCTTGAAAAAAATGAAAGGTCACTTTTAACCCTTACTCTTTCTCTCCTCTTCTTCTCTCTGACTTGTGTAAAAGACTTAGAAAATTTATGTGTTTAAAACTCTTTTATGTGAAATATCTTAAAAGTACATTTAGGGAATGTTAAAATATTTTGGGAAGGATAAAATTGCCCTTCCTAAATAAAGAAAAAGAAAATAATTTCCTTGAACATAGGTGCGCATTGCTAAGGGGGCGCTCACCAGTGTTTTTGGTGAACTTTTACGTAAATTCAATTCCCATCGAAAAATAAGAAAAATCCTAACTATATTTTCGTGCCCTTGCACTTCGTAGAGGTGGCGCGGGAATCTCACTGTTTCTTCGCAAAATTAGGCATTTCAAAAATCGACGCGGCTTGTTTTAATTTGGATCGAGACCATTTTTTGACTCAATTTTTTGTGTAGATCACAAATTCAATCTCAAATTTTCCATCAGAACTTGGGGAGACCCGTTGTGCGCATGATATATTTTAAGGGAATCTTTTAGTAATTTTATAGGGTGTTACATCATCTACCCCTTGGAATTAATCGTCCTTGAATGATGAGTAAAGTTGGATTGGGATATGAATAACCCAAAACTAATCTCATTCCTCACTCGGGAACACTTACTCTCTCACTATCCATCATCTATCTATCTCTGTCTTAAACTCGGGAATGGAATAAAACAAGGTATCAACTTAATAAAGAGGAACATTCGAGAGTATTAAGGATAAGAAGACTTACCTTCAACATTAACATCACTTGGCACAAATAGATGCGGGTATTTGATTTTCATCACTTCCTCAGCTTCCCACGTAGCTTCCTCAACAAATTGGTTCCTTCATAAGACTTTAACAGAGGCTATCTCTTTATTCCTTAGCTTATGAAGCTATTAGTCAAGGATCCAGACTGGAATTTCCTTGTATGATAAGCTATCCTTCACTCCCATACTCTCCACTGGAATTGCTAAGGCTAGATCCCCAAACAATTCTTCAACATAGATACATGAAACACTAGGTGAACTCTGTCTAGCTCGAAAGGCAAGTCTAACTCATAAGCAAACCTTCCCAATCCTCCTTATGATCTGATATGGTCCTATGTAACAGGGACTTAGCATCTCCTTCTTACCAAATCTCGTGACACCCTTCATGGGTGACACTTTCAAGTACACCCAATCATCTACCTCAAACTCCAAGTCTCTTCTTCTCACATTTGTATATGACTTCTGGAAAGTCTGGGTTGTCTTCAACCTTTTCATGATGACTTTCACTTTATCCATAGACTAGTGTATTAGGTCAGGCATAATTAACTCTGCTTCACCCACTTCGAACCAGCCCATCTGGGATCTACACCTCCTCCCATATAATGCCTCATATGGGGCCATTTGAATGCTAGCATAATAGCTATTATTGTATGCAAACTTAATTAACGACAGTTGACCATCCCATCTTCACTTGAAGTAGATAATACATACCCTCAACATATCCTCCAAGGTTTGAATGGTCCGCTCTGTCTGTGGGTGAAAAGTGATGCTCAAGTTACCTTCGTATCCAATCCCTTTTGGAAAGATCTCCAAAATTGGGAGGTGAATTAAGCTCCTCTGTCCAAGATGATGCACAAGGTAACCCCATGCAACCTCACAATCCCGTAAATATAGAGTCAGGCATACTCTCAATAATATAAGTTGTCTTGACTGCCAAGAATTGGGTTGATTTCATCATCTTGTCAACAATCACCCATATAGAATCATGCTACTTTCAGGATTGGAGTAATCTTGTGATAAAGTCCATCTTGATCGTCTCCCACTTCCATCCCATAATTTCAAAATTCTATGCCAATCCACACTGATTCTACTGTTTAACCTTAACCTGTTGGCAATTGGGAAACTTAGAAACGAATTCAGCAATGTCCTTTATCCCATTCCACCAATAGACTTCTCTCAAGTTGTTTTACATATTGGTGGAGCTAGGATAGATGAAACATCTCATGCTATGAGCCTCGATCATGATTCTATATCGAACACCATTAATATTGCGTACACACAATCTTTCTTTGATATCCCAATACCCCATCTCCCCCTTTGGAGAAACCATCACCTTCTACTCGTGAACCTCATCTTTCAATTATAGTAAGATAGGGTCTTGGTCTTGCTTTTCTTTTGCCTCAAACACTAAGGATGAAGCAGAACCAATCTGAACATTGACCACTCCTTCGTTGCTCTCCTCGAGTTGCACTCCCAGTCGAGCTAATCTATGCACTTCCTTGGTTAATTCTCTTTTTAGCTCCTTCACATGGGTAGTGCTACCCATAGACATCCTGGTAAGAGCATCATTAAAAATGTTAGCCTTACCTGGGTGGTAGAGAATGCTCATATCATAACCGTTGAGCAACTCTAGCCACCTTCTTTGTTGCAGGTTGGGCTTTTTCTGACTGAATACGTACTGCAAACTCTTATGGTCAGTGAACACATCCATATGTACTCTATACAAATAGTGATACTAGATCTTAAGTGTAAATACCACTGCAGCAAACTCTAGATCATGGGTCAGGTAATTTTTCTAATAGATCTTCAGCTATCTAGAAGCATAAGCTATCACCTTCCCTCTCTGCATAAGCACACGCCGTAATCCAACTTTGGATGCATCATAATATATCACAAAGTCACCCATCCCGTTTGCCAAGGTCAATACTGGTATTGTGGTGAATCTAGTCTTCTATTCCTAAAAGCTCTTCTCGCATGCCTCAGACCACTAGAACTTCTCCTTCTTCTGAGTTAGCTTTGTTAAGGGGGCCGACATAGAAGACAAACCTTTAACAAATTTGTGATAGTACCCTGCCAAACCCACGAAACTTCTTATTTCTATTGGACAAGTTAGTCTTGGCCAATTCTTAACTGCCTCAATCTTCTGTGTATCCACCCGAATACCATCTCCCGAAACACCATGGCCTAAGAAAGCCACTGACTTGAGCCAAAACTCGTACTTGAAGAATTTCGCACACAACTCATGATCTTTGAGTGTTTGCAAAAACCATTCGAAGGTGATTAGCATGATCCTTTTCATTCCTCGAGTATACCAGAATATCATCAATAAACATTATGTTCTGAATACCCTGTTCATTAAGTTTATGAAAGTTGTAGGTGCATTTGTGAACCCAAAGGACATGACCAAGAACTCAAAGTGGTCATACCGTGTCCTAAAGGCTGTCTTTGGAATTTCACTTTTCCTCACCTTCAACTGATGGTAACCCGATCTGAGGTCTATCTTGGAGAAACAAGTAGCACCCTAAAGATAGTTAAAGAGATCATCTATTCTTGGAAGAGGATACTTATTCTTTATGGTAACCTATTCAATAGCCGGTAGTCTATACACATCCTTAAAGACCATCTTTGTTACACACGAATAGGATGAGAGCATCTCAAAGTGAGACACTAGGCCTTATGAAACCTTTCTCTAATAAGTCTTTTAATTGCTCTTTCAATTCTTTCAACTCTATGAGGGCCATTCTATAGGGTGGAATTGAGATAGGTTTAGTCTCGGAAAGAACATCAACTCCAAAGTCAATCTTCCTGTCGGGAGAGAATCCAGGAATATCATCAAGAAATACCTCAGGAAACTCATTCACAATCGGGACTAACTCAAGAGTAGGAGACTTAACATCATCAGACTTTACTCGCACGAGGTGGTATATACAATCTTTGAAAATCAACTTTCGAGCTTTAAGATAGGATTTGAATTTATACTTAGGGGAAACAAAACTCCCTTTCCACTCTAAGACATGCTCATTAGGAGACTAGAATTTAACAATCCGGGTTCTATAGTCAACATAAGCATAACAAGCATGGAGCTAATCCATGCCCATTATTATGTCAAAATCAACCATCTCCAACTCTACCAAATCAGCTAAAGTGTCTCTATGATAAATAAACACCACATAATAACTATAAATCCTCTCAGCTAAGATAGACTCACTAGTTGGAGTAGAAACAAAAAAGGGTTCATGCAAACACTCCAAAAGAACCCCAAACTTACTATCCACATAAGGGGTCACAAAAGACAATGTGGCACCCGGATCAAGTAATGCATAGCAATCATAAGTAAAGACACAAAGCATATCCGTGACCACCTCTAGATGTATAATAGAAGATTGAGCTCTGCCACTCCCCTCACTTTGCCTCTTCTTTGGACACTCAAAACTGAAATGACCAGCTTTACCACATGCATAGCATACATCTTTGCCAACATGACACTCACCTAGATGAAGCTTACCAAACTTGTTGCAAGGTGGCTTTCTCCTCGTATCTTAGGTCATACTAGCCTGAGATTAGGCACCTGGGGTCCTGAAATTCTGATAACCCTGAGATTTCTGATCATACTTGGTTGGTTGCACGGGCATACTTATTGTAGATGGTGATGTGGTGATCTCTTCTAAAAATAAGATTTGTGACCTCTATGTTGTCTCGGTGGGCTAGGCTTATATCCAGCTGACTTCTCCTTTCTACTCAAATGCTCTTCTCTATCCGTCTTCTTGTCCTCCTCTGTCTTTGGGCATACACCATAAGTCTGGAGATATCCATTCTAGGGATCAGCAAGGTAGCCTTACACTCTTTCTGCACATTCCAAGTCAGACCAGACACAAACCTCCTCATCCTAGTCCTTATGTCCTTCACCATCTTTGGAGCATACCTCGACAGTTTGATGAACTTAAAGCCATACTCCTTCATAGTCATCCCTCCCTATTTTAGATTCATAAACTTACCTGTCTTTGCCTCCCTTAACTCTTGAGGAAAGAAGTAGTCAACGAAGGTGGCATCATAATCCTCCCATGTTTCATGCTCCGTATCCTCACCTCTACTCCCTTTCCACTGAGTGTACCACTAGCCACGTCCTTTAGCTGGTAGGACGTAAGCTCAACCCCCTCAATCTCGGTAGCATGCATAGCCCTCAAAACTTTGTACATCTCATCAATGAAGTTTATGGGTCCTCCTCCACCTTCAACCCCGTGTACATAGGTGGGTTCATCCTCAAGAAGTCCCTGAGCTGGCTTGCAGCTGGGGGCTCCTATGAGCTAAAACTAGGAGACTGAGAACCATGGCTATTTCCCTAGGAGGCCACCTACTGAGTCTGCATGGTGATGGCTCCTCTAAATTTTGCCTCAATAGTTAGAGATGGCTGGGGATGAGTAGAGGGAGCTTGAGGGACCTTAGCATCCCTAGCAGGGCATCTCCGTCTACTATCCTCAGTCTGAAATGAAGCCTCCAGTTAGATGTTCTCAGCAAGGAGAGCTGGGGCATCTCTCTGAGCGGCAGTTCTCTTGGGCGGCAATTTTTTTAAGCTTAAAAAACACAAATTAAAGGCAGGATTTTAGAAGTTAACTTTATAGCATGATATCATACCATAGAAAAAGGGTAACACTTCCTAATATCCCAAAGCCTCCTGCTTATGAAGTATGGTGCACAACACACCCATAAACAAGACTCTACTAGACACTTGAACACTGAGCCCTGATACCAAGTTTGTCATGCCCTGGGAGGGTACCTTAGACGTGACTGGCACTCGAAGACTATTGCTACCCCAAGCGGACCACCTAGTCTCATTTGTCTTTATTTAGTCAATTCATAAGCGGAAGAAATAAGATGATAATAGTAATACAATTATATCTATGGGCTCAATACTATAAATGTCAATATATCATAGAAGAAATAGAATACCAAACAAAAATATGAATGTAAAGAAAAGATAGGGAAAGAACCCCCAACATCAACATCAATATCTACATCTATGAAGCCTTTATATTATAGTCTGACACGTTACTATGACAGCCCATGGCTACCAAAATCAAGTAAAAGACTGTCCAACAAGAAAATAAATATTCTTCGAATTCAAGGGAAGACTCACCACTGTCTGGAATAGAGATCTCTGAAACTCAATGATTGGGCTGCTGAAGTCCTTGGTCTGTCAAATTTTTTGCATCATAAAATGATGCAGCACTAGAGGAACGTTAGTACGTGAAGTGTACTACATGTAAAATGGGCTAAAGAAAAGGAATCAAAATGTAGTCACTATTCAATCACTCAGCCTCACCTTAGAATAAAGGACAAGACTCTATCACCTCACTATCCATCAAACATCAAATATTCACATCACATCAAAGTTTTATTATCATGAAACCTATCTAAGAGTTTCTACAACCAACAACCACTACCTATGAGTTGGTAGTGATACAACGAAGAGATATTGCTGCCACATCTGTCCAGTACCTTACTAGGGTAAGGAATGATTGTGTCAATGGATCCAAAGGTCTGTCAAGTCCTCTTTTGGAACAAATAAAATATCTGCTTTCATGGTCCAATCATCTCCTACGCTGGCCATGTAGTTAATGGATATGAGTGGGACTTACTTTTACCCATCTTGGTACTAATACTCCTCCCAGGACTCAATATGCTCATAAGTCTAGCAATCCACCAATAATGTTTTGATCACCCAACCTCTACTGGTAAGTCTATCTTTTTAAATTCAAGGGAGATATATTCATTCAACTTTATTGATGTTATTCTCAGCTATCATAGTCATCAACATACTCACCTCAGGTCTTAGACTCAGTCAAACATCATACTCAGACAATCAAGGTTCTAGAGATCTCCCTAAGTTCATTATTCAAGTCTTTATAAAGAGAATTCGTAAGAGTTTAAATCACAATCACATAAATATGTAAGTATATATTAAACTTTAAGCATGATGATCATCAATTTAGGATATGAAAAGGTAGTTTAAAGAATATATTCAAGAACTCAAGATAATATCCAATAATTTAATGGCAATACTCAAGAACCTTCAAGAAATCATAATTCAAGACTTCTAGACATTTATCTTTCATTCTAACTCTACATTGGAACATGGAAGGATTCCATGCTTTTGGGTAGCCTTTAATACATGAGAATGGAGATTCTTTAAAGAAATTTGAGGGTCTCTTGAAACCCTTACTCTTTCTCTCCTCTTCTTCTCTCTGACTTGAGTAAAAGACTTGGAAAATTTATAGTTTTAAAACCCTTTGTACAAACTATACTTTAAAATACGTTTGGGAATGTTAAAATATTTTGGGAAGGACGAAATTTTCCTTCCCAAAATAAAAGAAAGAAAATAATTTGCTGGAACACAGTGCGCGTCACTAAGGGGGGGCGCACCAGTGTTTTTGGTGAACTTTTGCATATGTTCAATTCCCGTCGAAAAACAAGAAAAATTGTAACTGTAGCTCCACGCCCCTGGCGTGTCATGGAGGGGGCGTGGAAAGCTCATTGTTTCTGCCCAAAATTGGGCATTTCAAAAATCGACCAGGCTTGTTTTAATTCGGATCGAGACCATTTTCTGACTCAATCTTTCATGCTGATAGCAAATCCGATCTCGTATTTTTTATTAGAGCTTGGGAAGATATGTTGTGTGTACGATATATTTTAGGGGCTTTTTAGTAATTTTATAGGATACTACATGATTGTTGTCGGCTAGAGAAACTCCCATATAGGTTTCATATTGATAGTACTCTGAGGTTGATGTGATAGTATGACTCTTGATTGATAGTGATGTGACGAAGTCTTGTTCCTTATTCTGAGTTGAGATTAAGTGATGGATGAGCTCATGTCTTACTATATTATCTTGCCTATATTTTTTACTTTAGTCTGTTTTACATACAATACATTCCCATGTACTAACGCTCTTTGGCACTATATCATTTTATGATGTAGATTGAGTAGATAGACGACTTCAGCAGGTGAATCATTGAGGTTTAGAGTTCCTTGATTTCAGATTTGGTGAGTCCTCCCCTACCTTCGGAGGACATCTTTACTTGTTTTTTATTCCTTTTGAGTTCTTTTATTGGACTGTGGTAGCGATGGCCTATCATGATACCTTCTTAGATAGTAGTTATAGAGGCTTCATAGACATAGACCGATGATGACTGATGTTAGGGTTTCTTTTTCCCCTTTTTCCTTTCAAGACTGAATTGTTTTGTTGATTTTGTTTCTTATGATGGACAGAGTTGATAAGTCTTGTAGCCCACTGCTAGATTCTATTATTTCTCAAGTATCTTCCACTAATTTACTGATCAATCGAATGTGATGTGACAAGGTGATTCGCTTGGGGGCTAGCAATAGTCTCTGAGTGTCAGTTACGCCTAGGTTACCTCTCAGGGTGTGACATATTATAACAATATGAAATTATACACACAAAACCTAATGGGCTAAAAAGATATGGGTCTAAATTATGGCTCAACTAAATATACGCGTATAATTATATCTGAAAAAAATAAATTATTACATTGCGTTAAAATTAATAATTAAACTAATTAAAATTCTAATATTCTAGAAATAAGAGTAATTATCAAAAATTAATCTGAAATTATCAAAAGCTATTTTAGACTATTTAAAAATAATAACACAAAGAATATAATTTTTTTAAAAATATTAGGCCAAAATTTGGTGTTAATATTGAAAATATTAATTTTTTTACACCAACTCCCCCACCCCGGGACCCCCACGCAGCCCTCCACCGCCAACGCCAATGCAAAAAAAAATCTTGAAAAATAGTTATTAAAAATTTCAAAGCACTGACAGTCCTTCATGAGTGCGGCACACACCTTTTCATTTGTTTCAGAGCCATTTATTTGGGCGGGACATACTAAACCCACTACGTACCACACCACCGGGTGGCTTGCCTGAATACCGAGTCTTTCTCTGATTTTGATATAGCCGTTATCACTTTGGTTTCAGGATATACTCCTCCACAACAAATTCCTCCCCACGGGACACCCCCAGCCCCCTCCCCCCTCCCC